>JAYMSW010000031.1:0-38411 GCA_036897725.1 Erodium texanum
CGCCCTACTCGCCTTGAGCTAGGCCGGATCTAACTTCCTCTCCTTAGGTGTCGAGTTGTTTACAACATGCTAAGGGAGTAGCCGACTCCTTCTTTTCTTAATAAACTCAGGAGATAGGGGAATGAGTTCCAGCTGAATAAGCTATATTCTTTCTCCTACTCCACTGGCTGGAGCGACAATGCCAGAACGATCTCGCGTAATTCAAAACGTTGGATGTGAGTTCATATTAGATCAGAGATGATGTTTTCAAACACCAAAACAGAAGCCTTTTCACCTAAAATTGAAAGATGTTCCACTATCAATATTCTAGGCCAGAAAGCCACTCTTATGCCCTCCCCAGATAGTGCCAGGCTGCTCGCCACTTTGTCAAACCAGGATTTGGCATATAGCTAGCTAGCAAACCTTCCCCTTTCCCCTTTTTTTTATAAGGTGTATCGGGTGTATCGGTGGTTTTCGCTCCTCTCCAACCAGTCGAGCTTCCTTTGGTCGCCTTCTCTATTCCCCTATTTGAATTGAAAGGTTTCCTCCTTAAACGACTGATGACTCACGGCTTCGGCTGAACCAAAAGAAAATGGATTGATGAATTGAAGCCAATTCTTATTGTTGTCCGACTCCCATTTCCTTTTTGAAGAGGGCATGCCCAACATAAATAGGGCACTTAATGACTAATCCTAGTAAGTAGATCATTGTACTATCACATCACTTTTTCAGTTAAGAAGAACCTATGCCCTTTATCTATTTCTTTTTCGACTTTCGCAATTTACCCCCTATATATAAAAGCCAGGGCCCATAGTTCAATTAGTTAGGTGAAACTAGAGCAAGTCGATTGGAAAGGGAGTCTTATCGCTAATGATGGCCGACATCGCGCTTCCCTGCTTCTAGCCTTATCTTATTTGATAGGGCACCTGCACCCGGCACAAAATAGGAGGGCCTTTCTTTTTTTCCTTCTGCTTATGGAGAAGATACCTTAAGGAAAGGAGCCGGAGCCCTGATCAAGTCAAGAGTGCCCTTCCCATTTTTGAAGGTCAAAGCTGTGGAATCGCTTCAAGCACCCAATTCTCTAAAAAGGAAAAAGAATCCCCTCCCCTATATCAATTAGGGAAAGGGGTCTTTATTGTGAAGGGGGTCTTTAAAGAGGATCGAAGGGTAAAGTAAAAAGGGCTTCTAAATGGTAATATGGATGGAGGTACTTCTTGAAAGGGGATGACAATCGGGAAGGAAAGTTTGGATGGGGATAGGGGTAGATTGAAGTTCTTTCTGAACTCTACTACAGTACCTTCTTTCCTTTTTTCTTTAACCTCTTCCGGATCTAGATGAATCTCCCTAAAAGAAATAGGCTCGACAAACAACCAAAAGGTCAAAGGGGATAGACGGATAGACGATTTACTAATCGAATAGATGGAAGAAATATTCTACGAATGCTGCTTGAGAAGTTTACGGAAGAGAGAAGGTAAGTCAAAGGCTTTATTTTGCGCTCTTTCTTTTAGTTCACTCATTTGTCATGTTGTCATCAAGTTAGACCAGAGAGAGGAATATATTGAGTGCATGCTTTGACCTTTTGGTTGTCTTCCCTTCTTCCAATCGTTGGCCACATCTTAAAAGGTTATCGCCTACTCCAACAACTTCCGGAGAGGGGATTAGAGGCAACTTTTCTGGGTAGGTCGAGTACTCCTTCGCATACCCCCGGATAAAGAAAGAGAATCAACATTCAGATTTGACTTTGTCTATTTCTACTGCTTATCAAGAGAAGGCCAGGGACCTCTCACATCTAACTCTATTTGTTTCTTTTATCTCTCTTGCTATCAAACATTCAATTTAATAGCGTGAATGGAATAATTCAATTTAATAGCATTGGCCTAGGAATTGGAGATAGTCCAATTTCGCCCCTTCTTTTATACTTCTGCGATCCGGAATAATATAATGATGTTGCCCAGTCCTAATAATATATAAATAAGGAAGGCTATTTCTGCTAATCTGAGTTCCTTTTATACGGATAACTAACCCATTGATAGGCCTAAGAATCCAGCCTTTCTATGCCTGTGCAGCTACTCCTTCGTAGTTCCTTTCCTTACACTTACTTTTGTTTGGGCTCGATCTACAGCAAGGAAGAAAGAGGGAATTCTTACTGATTTCATTTATATATAGTAGGTAGAAATGAAGGAATGAAAACTATCCCATTCCTCTCTATTCCCATCCCCATTCTTTTCTAGATCTAGAAGGATTCTTCTTTTCCTTTTGAAATTGGAAAGAAGTGCTAAATGAAGCCTTAAGACTAACTTGTAAATCGTAGCCTAGGTTCGATAGAAGGACTGGCATCGAGATTAGGTCCTCTTCATTGTAGGTACCTTACTTAGTAAGAGATTACAACATATCCCTCGTCTAGGTGCCATCATCATTTTCCAAATGACATGCTAGTAGATAGAAGACCCCAACCCCATCCCGTCAGCAAGCAGGTAGCGGCGAGCGAGAATTAATTGGGAGTTTCTTTCATACATAAAAGGAGAAAAGGAGTAGCTGTCCAGAAAATGGAAAATGGGAAGGCATATCCGGAGGTTCATCCTGCTTTCATTCTTGGGGAAGAAGCCTTCTATTCTTTACTAGGCCCTTCTATTCTTTACGAGAGATCCCACTCATTTGGAAAGCTTTCGAAAGGATCCCGTTTTACACAGATAAGGTCCTTCAGTTTCTGTTTTAGCGGTTGCAACCCGAATGAACTCTGGTACTTTAATAGCTTGGAAGAGTCATCATGCCACTAGGCTATTTAGTTAGTTCTATTTAGTTGGCCGCAAATAAAATAAAGGGGCTTAAGACACGCATTTCCAAAGATCTTTCACCCAATTTCTAGGGATGGCCCTATTTATTTGTTGGCAGCAGATAGCAGTTATCCTTAGTGCGAGGTTACGAGCCTATACCTGTCTACTTCGTAATGGAAACTCAAGCTTGCAACCAACATAAAGAGATTGGATTTGACCTTTATGTTGGTTGCGAAAAGAGCTGAAAGGTGTGCACTCCCTATTTTTGACTTGGGCTTAGGGACCCGCCAGCCTATAATATAATTATAATATAATATTGTATTATGTATCAATGAATGAAATTGGAATTTTAAAAAAGAAAAGAAAGTCCTTAAAGAAATAGGCCAATCACTCTCAGCTTTGAACCCTTGATCCGGGGCCCCACCTTAACTTAACCATGTAAAGTAAAGTAAAATGAAAAAATGTTGGGTGGAATGGGGCTGTATGTAGGAACCGGTCGGATTCGAACCGACGAATAGAAGTTTTGCAGACTCATGCCTTAGCCACTTGGCTACGGTTCCCTATCAATTCCAACTCCCGCTTTAAATGAGTGGGTCTTTCCTACTTTACTTGTCCGACTTTGCTTCCTTTGCTTCACCTTTCAATAAACGGGTGAGACCCATCAAAATAGAATAAAAGATGCCGGAATGCTTAAGAAGAAGGGCACAAGCAAGATAGGTGGAGATGGATTCTCATAACAACTCTATATAGAAGTTTCTAATAAAAGAGTGATCACTACCTGAACCACCTACCTTTCTTTGAGCACCTTAACCCCATATAGTGTGAGGGGCTTGCCAACACCTAGGGTCTTTCACTCCCTCATTCACTAGAAAAGAAGTTTGGAACATGAGACTGAAGATCTTGCCTAAGACCCTAACTTATGAAAGTCCGCCTCTAAACCTCGCTCCTAAAGTCGCCCTACTAAAGTGCCAACTCCCCTGAGCCTTTTTTTGAGGAGGGGTGGCATTGCCCTATTTGTTTGAATCCCTCATTATCAGCTCCGAAAGAGATGAGAAGGCGGGAGCCTAACCTTTCAATTCGTAGGGGAGTAGGGTAGGTTGCTAGGATCGTGTACTTTGCTTATTTATTCTTCTTTGCTTCTTTGTGCGGCTCTCTTCTTATGATAAATGAGGATGTGTAGGCAGGTAGCATGCTTACCATTTAGCATAACGAATGGTGACATCGGCGAAAGGCCCTTACTTTTTGAGGGGTCTAGATCTCGTTTGTGATCCTTTATTGATAGAGTGGGTACCCGTATTGAGAGCCATCAATCAATTAATTAATTCTCTTTGATCTTCGGATGATAGGCAAGTCTTTCTAGCTCATTCTCCACTGATAATGAGGGACTTGAAGCACATTTCAGCTCTCTTCTCTTTGTTGACAGTCTCTAATCCTTTCAGTTCCCTTCTTTCCAGTTTCGGACCTATTCGGGATTGATATGAAAGAAGATGTTCCAGGCTCCAGCCCTTCCCTTCACCCACGAAATATCTTTCCAGTATCCCTTATTAGAAGAGTACAGTTTGGTAAAATTGCAAGGCTTCTCACTTTGGTACATATATTGATTTAGGGCTTGACTTCAAGGATTCTTGATCTCTTCTTTTGTTGTCTTTTTGTCTGGCATGTTCTTGGAACCCTTTTTTTTGATAGGGTGATTTCCCGGCACCCCTTTTTGAATCTGGTTTTTAAGTAAAGAGCCAGAGAAAGAGAGAGAATGAATACCCATTTTACCTAAGGGGCATGAACTCTGAACTCGAAAAACCAAACATTCCATTTTTGAATTTGCAAGGAAATGGTTGTACCGTAACCTGGTCTCTCTGGGTCTCAGGCGAGAGCCAAATAAAGATGAAGACGACGACCTAAAAGAAATAGGGGGGACGACGGAAAGATTAACCACGAAGACACACAGTAACAGATTAACGATCGAGTGGAGGTTCCTTACCATGCCTGATGAGTAGCTTTCGATGGGCCAGAGAACAAGGGTACTCGAGGATAGACTTAACATGCTGAAACAAGAACAGGAAGATCTAATTGTGCGTGCCCAGAAGTCTTAAAGGGCCAATAGAGACTAAGGCCTCCCGAAGTGACCCCTAACATAGAGTTGGGCTAGAGTAGAGGGCCTAGTAAAGAATAGAACGACTCTTTCTAGTTATTCTACTTCTTGCCTGGGTCTTTTCAACCGGACTAATGAATGGCAATTGGAAGAACTTCTCATTTTTGTTCTGTCCCAATCAAAGTTATTTACGCAGCTTCACTCATTACTTTACTCAAGGGGAACTCGGAACTTTACTAATAAGAAAGGGAATCGGTACAATCGGTACTTTACTAATAAGAAAGGTTGGCCACTATTAAATAAAGGGCTCGTCTTGTTGTTAAGTGGAAGTTTCCATCGGTGGTTTAAGCATGGGAATGGTAAATAGGTGAATTATTGGCCATTTTCTGGCTTCACTTAATAATAATGCGCACTGGCGCCTAGCTATAATATCCGAACCCACTAAAGGACCTAAAAGGCGCGTCCACTACCGCTGAAGCGGACCCATGAACCGCTATCACAAAAAGGGAACGTTAGCCTTAGGTTAGGCGCCTGCTCACTCAACTCACTTATAAAGTGAATCTCTTTCATAGCCGACCGGGTTGTTAGCTGGGGCCTAACTTTAATAGTGCGGGTGCCGGGGCCGATAGTGGAGTTCAGGATTGAGAATATAAGGCCGCAACAAAACAAATTGAACATCAACGGCATCAAACCAACCGATTAGTTGGCTGCTCTTACCATCTTCCCTTTTATTAGTAAGGGGACAGGAAAAAGATCCTTAGACACCCTCACTTGGATTAGAGGATTAGGAAACGTTTAGCAAATTCAAGGCAACCAGATCTCGAGACTTATGATTTCGCTACGGAAATCTGAACCCCAATATCTTGCATGGAGCGATAATGCCAAAGATCAACCATAGGCACTCGCTAATCCCCGATGACAATATCATCCCTATAAACCTAAACAGGGAAGTGCGTATTTTACAAATCTCCAGCCAGGGTAGACCGCATCCGCCTACAACCAAACAGCCACACAAGTAATGTGGTGGCACAATTACAATAACGGCCAGGATGATAGGAAGCCCCTTACGGCTGATGCCCCTTAGGTAAAATGGAGATACTTACAGAGATTACTTACCTCCTTTCTCATTTTCTCATTCTGGTTATTCAATATCTGAGCAGACCAGATTTTAGAAAGGGGGCCCTTACTTTGCCATTCTTTCCAGAATAGGACTTTGTTGAATATCATTTGGATGGCTAACATAAATAGGGGCTATATGGGCTTAGACCTTTTGATAGTTGTCATTCAGGCATTACAACATAGAGGTGGGCTATTCGTCCTTCTTTCTTTCCCTTACCTCTCATACCAGTTACCCAGATGGCCCCTTTTTTTTTTATAGGAGACAATAAAATTTATATATATCCATCGCTCTCACATTTATTTCCATTGATGAAATCATAACCAGAACTCAACCTTTTTTTTTTGTTTTGTTTCTACTGTATTAGAGATCTTCAATTCTGGAAATGAATGGTTGTGCACTTGTGTGATAGGCATTTTTGTAGGATCAGTCTTACGATACATAGAACCTTGCAACTGAATTGATAGGGGTCACTAGCTTCAACAGCAAACTGGATGATACATTCATCGGATGCATTAATTAAATCATTTTAATAAATAGAGATACCATTTTTGAGCATCTAAATAAGATGAAAACTTCAACTAATGAAAAGCAGCATCTTATAATGAAAAGCAGCACAGCAGCGGATGTCAATACCTGAAAAACTTCTTCATCGGATGGGATGTTACTTTTTCATTTCAGCCCTCATTTTTTTCCTAGGCTCATAAGAAAATGAACCTGTAGGCCATCTCACATTTATAGCAAAAGTGAACCTCTAATGTTTACATGACCAATCTTATCATATTAAAGGACTCTTGTTGGCAAATTTGATCTTGCTTTACAAATTTCTGAGGCATTCGAGAATAATCAAAATGGCAGAAAAAGAATGAATGTATGAATCATACCAAATTGCATTTTAGGCCCTTTTTTGAAAAATGAATCACAGAAATAAATATTCCCCTTTTGATGGGTGCCATCAATTTTCCAATGTTTCAAACTAACCTTCCCACAGTACAACTAGAATTCACATCACATGCCAGTGTCTTCTTTCTTTTCCAAACTGAACAATAGCTCTGCATACCTTCCAAGAGTAGGGGTATGAAGCCATCATCATTGGTTGAAAACAATACAAACATTCAACCCAAACAGCTTTCTGATATTCCTTTCTGATATTCTGTGGGTGTGGCTGTCTCCTACGAACATATCAGACTGCACAAGTCCTTCATTCTTGTTGGTGAGATGTTGGTGAAGGGGAAAACTAGAAAATTGCCATTGTCGACGCAGGTCAAAATCAACTGCGCATCACTGATCCAAAAAAAGTCTTGTCTGCGTTTATCAGAAATAGAATCAAGTCCGTACTTAATATTAATAATAGAAGCACATCCCCCCCAATAATCTGGCAGCGCACAAGTAACACAGAAGGTCAAAATCTCTGGAAGAGCAACTATTAAGTAATAGCTAACTAAATAGTACCTCACAAGAAGTTGTTATGTCATGGCAACTCCAGCTTTTAGAAGGAATGCAGTCAACATATCTACACCAGCTGCAATACTGGAAAAAGTCTACGCCATAAGTGATGCCTACTACACATCCAGCAAGTCTGCATATGTGGTGGGACGATTCCTTTATAAGACTCGTGAAATACCTAAATTATTAGCAACAGAAGACCCTTCATGCAAAACAAACAGAAACTACCGAAATTAGAAATGACAAAATAGAAGAAGAGAAATAGTTCTCAGGATTGGCCTGTCCAGCTTCTGCTTCAACTGGAGAGACCTGACACCATAGTCATAAAGGCCTCCCTTATTTTGAGCCACTTGCTTTTAATAAGTAGGGCCTGAGGTCTGAATAAAAGTACAAATCCAAGCAGGAACCCTGATATAAAACCTCCCCTTTTATTAGTAAGGTTGTAAAAGTTTTTTATATAAGGTAGCAAACCAAGGACAATATTGATCTGATCAGGAAGACGCAGAACAGTGACGTTATAGCTGCAAACTGCAATAAAAGGGCCAATCAATACAATTGTTCATGAAAATAATTGGAAGGGGTAAGAAGAAGAAGAAGGACCTTATCTGTGTCAAATTTTCAGTTCCGTATAAGACCAGATAGCATAGCTCCGACTAGTCAAAATAGAGCCCCAGAGGATCAAACTGCCGGGCTATCACAGGCAAAAAGTGCTGCCACCAAGCTACCAACAAAAGCAGACAATATGTATATTGCTGCCATCCTCACTGCCAACGGTAGAATATAACAGACAAAGAACCATTTGTAAATTGTAAACAAATCAATATCCAACTTTTGACATATTTGATCACATGAATAATAAATGTTAGGAAATGCAGACCTAAAAGAAATAGGGGGTTCTCGTTCTCTTCTTTTGAGAGGAAAGATCTATCAAAGCAGAAAGTCCAGAGCCGGTAGCAAATGGTTACTTTTGCTTCTGTCGAGTAATAAGTAATAACCGGATAAAGGTAAAGGGTTAGCTTTCTAGCAAGAGAGTCAAAGCCCTATCCACAGGCAAGAAGCAAGGGTTAAATCCCTATTATCAATAACACAAGCTATTAAAATGGCTTAGTTCACTGAATCACGTCATCATCCTTCAGTCATTGACTTTGTTTGATCTTCCAGAACTTATATAACTAGAAAGGTACCCACAACTAAACAATAGGCCAACTAATAACAAAGAAAAAGGATTTATGAAGGCCAAGATCTCAAATAGATGGATTGAATGGCAGTAGGCTAAACCAGTTAGCTCTCCACTTGCAGGTCACTTCAAGCTTAGTTCCGACTTTACCCTAAGAATATGTCCTACAAGTGAGAAAGAGTTGGAAGAGATGCAGAAGGTTCCAACTGCCCCTTTATTGATGGAAAGAGTTGGCAGTTTGATGTATGCAATTTGATAGGATAGGGCTTAGGGTAGGGTTTGCACCTCTATGTTGTAATGCCTGACATTGCTCATGTTGAATCTTTCCAACACCTTCTCCTTTAAAAGAAATAGGGGGTACCTTTCTTTTATCAAATATCAGGGACAACCACAATTTGCCACATTTCCTGTCACATTATAATATCGATAGATCCGCATACCTTCAACAATGTTAGGGTATCTGCTTTGCTGGTCCCAAATCTTTCCTTTCATGGCAAAAGATTTACTAAGCTCCTTCTTCAAGCTGTAAATTTGACTAACATCACGACCAACAATCAACATATCATCCACATACAGAAGTAGAATGATAAAATCATCATCAGAAAATTTCCTTACAAACACACAGGGGTCAGAAGTTGTTCTGTCATACCCATGCCCAACTCACCCGTTTATTTAAAGGTGAAGGATTCAAACTTCTTGTACCCTAAAAAAAGAAATAGGGCCCCTATTTCTTTCTTGCCCGGGAGCTTGCTTGAGCATTCCCTTTGATAGTGCCGGGCCATACAAGCTATTTTTCAGCTTACATACAAAATCTTCTTTGCCTTTTCTTTCATGTAAATCTCCTCTTTCAAATCACCCTTGAGAACCGCGCGATCCCATAAAGCGATTGCAAACAGCTCCAAAATGGAAGGGAATCTGGCCCACCTCTAATCTTTGGCCAACTCACCGGCTATTGTCCTCCTTTTGGTAATTGCGATGAAGACCAGAAAGGACGCCAATGTTGGCCCACCTCCATAGGGTCCATAGGGATGGAAGGAAGTTCTGGCACATACCTAAAGTGCCAGGTCCTTCACCCTTCACTAGGATACCGTAGATACCGTACTTCTCCAAAACACTCTCGACGGAACGAAATACGAGAGCGACGGGTCGTCCACAATGCTACTAAACAACTAGTTGCTCTGTTTAGGAACAAGAATCGGATTAGACCCATTATGTTAGGGGGAACATGGAAAAAGACATTTTCACAAATCTGTCCCATTTTACACAGATAAGGCATGACGATGAATTAGTCTTCTATGGAAGTTCGGTATCCCTCGAAGTCTCTCGAGCCTTGCTAGGGATCTCGGATGCGGTAAGGATTCGTGTCTGTCGATCTCAACACCTGCCCAACCTTAGGTGTGGGGCGCGCATAAGCGACACAAGCATTTAACAAAAAAAGCTGTTTTGAGCGAACTAGCTCGCTTAACCATATATCCTTAAACCACCTTTTACAAACAAACAGGTATACCGCCACGCAGTACTCTTTTGTGAGACAACCTTCATTTTTCTGATCCACTAGCTTTCTCGCTTGACTTGAAAACTTGAAAAACTCGGCAAATAAATGGTTAGGGCGGAAAGAAAACCCAAACAATAGAGTTTACTACCGAGTTTGTACTCCTTTTCACAGAAAATGGAGAGATGAATTGATGTATTTTTTTATTGGATTTGGAGGAGGATTTATGTTAGGCGGGACTGACGGGGCTCGAACCCGCAACTTCCGCCTTGACAGGGCGGTGCTCTGACCGATTGAACTACAATCCCAAAAAAATGAGGTGTACAGCCTAAACTTATTCTTTCTTTTTTCTCCCCTTTTTTTTTTAACTAAGCGTTAGAGTCACGCTCTTTAAACGCCCTAAGAAAGAGGCGTAAGCCATCGGTTCAAATCCGAGAAAGGTTTTTCTATTTTATCATATAGATAGGAAACTCCTGTCTTAGTCTTCATTTTGTTGCGGAGGACATAGATATTCTAAATACCCATTATGAATCGCTAAAGTCTTCCTACTTCTCCATTGTTCCAATCAGATCCGAAAAAGAAGAAAGAAATCAACTTCTCACTCTACTTGGGACCTGACCTGAATTGAATCATGACTATATAAGCTATTCTGATATGTTGATTCGATATAGATGAAATCGTGGAAGGAAGTGGACCTTTCATTTCCTTGGACCACGCAAGAATTCGTCGTCCGATTGAATCTGCTTGTTCCTGGATGCTCCATAGGAATCCATCGCTATTCCTTTCCTGCACCCAACTACTTGTTAATAATAATATGAAGGAGCCCTTCATAGCATCCGATAGAAGCAGCCGGAGAAGCTCTATTATCCTTCATATCTTCCGAAGGATGAGCGATCGCTACTTTCTTATAAAAGAAGTTTTTCCTAGCCGACAAAAGGAATGTGAGCTTTTCCACAACACAACAAGTGGGCTGGGGAAGGCTATAGCTAGTGCAAGAAGCAGATCCTCCTTACCTCAATAGAATGTACGTAATAGGTATTTATTGGATTAAGTAAAGAGTTGCTTGCCATTTACTGGACTTCATAAACCAGGTTTAAGCAAGAAGTACGAGCTAGTAACAACCAGCTTATGGTTGAAACTCTTCGTCAGATTCTCCAAGGGATTTTCGAAAGTTTGGACTGCATGCAAATACGAGAAGACATTCAATTCATGTGGGAACGAAATATCCCGCTGATCCAGCTTAAACTTGAAAGTCGAGTAGTTCCCGCCAAGGGAGTTCTCCTTTATGGGAGAATTTCTGTGTATACTGGCTTTGCTGGGCTTTTGGAGTCACGCATTCAGGCTACATTTATTCAAGTAATTCGGGACCAAGTCCCTTTCTTTGATACACTTTCACTTGTTGGCGACCTTTTTTCAAAAAGCACTCCCAAGTTTAGTAAGGTGGTTGCCAGCTTAAACTTGAAAGCTTTTGAGATTCCGACTCTTGATACCCGCCCTGATTGTCTTTTTCTTCTTTTTGGTAGTAAAGAGGAGAAAGATCGTTTTGTTGTTTCTTTTGCTAAGATGACATCTTCGGCCCTTTTTTTGAACCCAAGTAATATAGGGGGGGGCTCTTACTTAATGGAAAAGCGTTTTATACCACTACCAAGGCTTAAGGTTTCTTTCATGTTTCTAGTTTTTCTATTTCTCTATGTTTCTACATGTCTTCGCTTAAGTTGAAAAGTGAGAAAGGAGCTCAACCGATATTGTTTTTTTGAGAAAGGAATGCTACCAGGACTACTTCCTAGCTTTAGGTGGGATGAATTGGAAGGTTTCTGCTGTTAAAACATTACTATTACTAAATAAAAAAGAAATAGCGTACCAACTATATATAGCCCAACACCATTCCTTCTATGGTAAAGCTTAGAACAAAGAGAATAGCTCCGTTTACCTTTTGAAAGCGTATTGACTGAATGAAATCCAGTTGGTTGAATGGATGGATCCGGGATCAATCACTACAATTGAATCTTTCTCTTCGGTAAGCTCTCCTATAGAGCTATTAGAGGTATCTGCTAACCTTTCAATTCGTAGGGGAGTAGGGGAAGGAATTCCTCTAATAGCCCCTTTATCTAAAGCTTTGGGCAGCTAATAGTAGTGGTCTGCTAGTAAGTAATACTGACGCTAATCCCAGGGCTGCTGCTAGCTACTGGTTAATATCCGAACTTACTAAAGGAAAGAACCAACTGTTACGGCTGCTAATAACTAATAAATAGGGGTTTTTCTTCTTAACGCTTACCCATTCCAACCAGTCATGCCCAACTCCTATGTCTATTTCTTTGTTGGCCTTGGCTCTTCTGGAAAGTGACTTTGACCAAATAGAGTATCCTTCCGTATAGGGGTTAGAAAGGCTCTCCCTTCTCTAAAGCACTGGAGTTGGCTTTCATTAGCGTGAGAAGAGGGTTCAAGGGTATTGAGCTAAGAATGCAAGAAGAGGGCAATGCAAGAATGAGAGGTACGAGCTTGACAGATAAGGACCTTATCTGTGTAAAATGGGAGGGTAAATAGTTTCGTTCCGTCTTCGATTAGCCTAGTAGTAAGAATGAAAGAAGGACTCCCAATAGTTTGAAAAGGGCGCCGAACATTCTTCGTCGTGCTAGCTCCACTACTCCAGTTCCCCTATACCTGTCTACTTCGTAATGGAAACTCAACCTTCTTTATCTTTCTTTGGGGCCCCTCACACATAATGGGTCTCCCCTCTAAAATAATGGCATAACATGAAAAGTCTTGAACTTTTCCAGCACCTGATCATCTTTCGAATTCAAAGCAAAAGCCCAAACTTTTCGTTAGTGATCATCAATAAATGTTACAAAATAATATGCACCACCCCTTTGTCTATATATGGGGAGTTTTCTCTTTCATATAACAGACATCAGTGTGTACCTAACTTTAATAGATAGGGTGCCGGGTCAAGCAAATGATTCTTCCTAGACCCACTCATTTAAAGCGGGAGTGTATGAAATGAAACTCTATGCTGCAGCAAGCTTAGTAGTCTAAAAAAGGGCGTGCAGTGCTTTAGTAATGTACCTGTCATCTTGGGTAGGAGCTGATTCCTGGCAAGAGTCTGCAAACCTTTCTCACTCAGGTGGCCAAGTCTCTTGTGCCATAGCTTCTTCTAGTGCCTCAAACGTTTATTAGTTGGGAGTTCTCATTCTCAACTGCATTAGCCATTCCCCTATTTGAAAGTTCCACTTTTCCTTGTTGTGAGTAGGGAGAAGTATTCTAGAAAGTGAAATACAAAGAGTTTCTCTTCTTTCTTGCCCTTAGCCAAAACCAATGACCCTTTCTTCAGCCTTCAGCTTCCATTGTTTGTCCCCAAAACTGTGGTGATAACCTTCATCATCGACCCACTGATATTAAATGAAATCGAACATCTGGAACATGTCTGACATCTTTCAGCAGCAACTTGCACCCAATATAAGTTTCTAACCACACATCACCCATACCAACAATCTTGCATCTGACATCATTTCCCATCCGAACATAGCCGAAACTACCACTGGTGTAGGATGAGAAGAACTCTCTATGTTCTATGTGATGTGATATGAAATGAAGCTGCAGAATAAATCACCCTAAACATAAAAAAAGGGTACAATCCTCAACTTTACATGAAATGCAGCTGAGATTGAGATAACTTTCTTTTAGAACAAGTACTATGTCACCATCTGCATCGTCAGCTGTTACCATATTAGCACTGCTTTCCCCGGCACTTTTAATCTCCCTGATCATTCCCCCTTTTTATTTTATAGGGTCTCTTTTCAGTTTTCTGCAATTCTTCTTCATGTACCCAGGTTTCTTGCAGTAATAACACGTGATCCCCGTTCTAGACTTGGATCTTCTGTCCTGTCTATCTTGATGTGTCAGCTTCTACTTCTGCCTCTTCCTTGATATCAGTTCGCAGTTAATCAAGTCTTACTAATGGAATCTATTTTGCTTATAGGAATTTGAAATAGCCCCAATCTCATAAGCCCGCACTATTAAAGTAAAGGCCCCCTTTTTAAGGATTCCCCTTTTTATTTTATTACTGAGGGAATCCTTAAAAAGCTTATGTTATTCTGTCCACTTTGCTTTCAAGGCCCCCCTCTACTTTTAGTCGAATATAGCGACTCTGTGAACTAGAGAGGGCGTGCATTCTCTTTTTACCGGCTCAAAAAGCACTAAAAGGGGCCCACAACTAAACAATAGGCCGCAAGAATCAAGGCACTAAGATAATGTTAAAAGCACGCATAGACGCACTAATGCTAAGGGCTGGTGCGCATAGCCCGGCACTACTGTGGAATTAGTCCTAGGTACCTATCCTCGATTCACGTCGCAAATAGCGGATAAGGCGCATCTGATCTTTCTTCTTCAACATTGTTTCGGCCAGGCAAAAAGGAAAAGAGCTAGCAAAAAAAGGAGAGCTGGGGATGAATCTTTATCGACTTCCTTTTGAATAACTTGGATAACATTTTGATCCGATTATGGATATCTGAGATAGGTTATTGATAGGTTATTTCTACTAGTGCTCTTCCTCCTGCTAATGCTAGTGCTACTTTTAAAGCAAAGATTCGATACGTGCAACTCTTTAATTACCTATGGCATTCCCTCTTTTCTTTTTTTAAGTCGGCCTAATCTCGTACTACCCACTTTTTATGAGAAGCGCCCGGCACTATGTTAGGGCCCCTGAGACTAATGCAATCAGTTCCTTCCGTCGCCTTACTTCTCTGTTAATTCAATATCTGTCTGTCCTGCGAAATCAACAAGAAAGAGAACAGCGCATATTCAAACAAGACCAAGCACTACTACTCGTACGAGAGCACAGATTGGTGTCAGTTAGGAGTTGAATTGATGACAGACATTCCGGTAACGATCAAGTTGGTATGCTAATGCCTGTGATTTCCGTAGTATAAAAATTCTCACACGTAACTATACCTTTCCCTTGTTGTGAGAAGGGCTTAGCCGGTATTCTCTTCTAGACGTAGGTCCGCTCCTCTTCTTTAATGGTTGAGCCCTAACCCCTTTTTTGAATCTGGTTTTTAAGTAAAGAGGAGGAGATGTTACGATCTAGTGACAGATGAGTGGTTGCAACCTAAGTGTCCTCCATGTTTAGTGGCATATCCAAGGCCAGTATGTCCTAATTGTGGAAGTCGAAATTGTCTACCTATGACATCAGACCAACTCTATCATAGTGATCCTCGGGAGAACTTTCCACTCACTCAATAAGAAGAATCTGGTGACTTTGAAGAAAGAGCTTGAACAGAAGGGGTGTATTATAGGTGGTATTTGCGGGACAAACTTGATTCTGTACATAGATCAACCCAAACTTATATTGGGTGCAAGCGTAATTGATACGGTACCAATTGATGAGAATGAGAAATGTTTGAGAATATTCAAAATAATCTCGTGCCATTATCTAAATCAGAAATGGTACTGGCTATGAGTACACAATCAGATAAATGGGTTCTATCAACCACTTTGTCTTAGCTTAGGTTTTTGGATAGAGTTGTCAGTCTTTCAAAAGAGTATCCCCAACATTAATAGATAGGGCCCTGTTCCCGACTCAATTCCATTTCTCACTCCCGTTCCAATACTGCGGAGACTGGTGTTGCTGATCGAACTAATCAACTTTATGGATTCTCCTAGCTGCCTTTCATAGTTATGGTAAACCAACTAGCAATGTTGCTTCCACAGCATCTGTACTAGGGTATACATACACCTTTAGGTACTCACCTCTTTCATTTCTTTTGGTAGTGGCTGCCCTAATTCGGGAAGTCATCGGACAGATATTGATTGTGATGAACAAGACAGAAGGAGGATATATAGATTAGCGGATCAAACTCCGCTTTCAATTCGTAAGGGAAGCTTGAAAACGGTATCGTACACACTTCACTTTATTCTCGTAAACAAAAACCGGGAGAAGAGCTGAATGGTAAGCACTCGCTTTAGCGACAGTCGCAGCATAGCGCAGATGCCCTGGAAGCATTTCATTCAAGTGAAGCCAAGACCAAGAGAAAGTCATTTAGTAGTGAAATCTTACCATTCTGCCTTAACCTAAAATAAATAAAGGGTCTTCCCTGTAAAAAACGATTCTCCAACAAAAAGAGTTGATCCCGCTATTTCTGGGTTATTGGAATGTATATTCCCTGAGTTGTTGATGGTTCGATATTCACTGTATCACCAGGGACCCCGGGACTATGTTGGGGCTACTCTTTTGATGCTTGGCTTTAAAGTAAAGTAAAGGCTTTGTTGTTATCCGAATGCTTTAGTGTAGCAGGATTGATGATTGTGAGAGGATAATTTGCTGGTTTGTTTTGACAGGTATGCTGGTATGAAGAAAGAGAATGAGATAGAGTTCACCACTTTCCCTGTAACTCAGTTGTGCCAAAAGGAAAATGGAGCTTACTTATCCACTAATCTGCTTGCCATCTACCAGTATTTCCTCTTCTTCCAGGCGAGTCAATAAAGACCTCTTCTTCCCTATAAAAAAGAAAGCTTGGTGCCAACGCCTTACTAGTAAAGGGGATAGAAAGCGGGTTGTCGGCAAGCGTGACGAGAGGGCAGAGTACCTTTGTGAAATGGGAGACAGACACTAGTCTACGAAATAGGGTACGACAAAGAGTCAATTCAGAGGTTTGACCTCACCTCAGTCCAACTCATCAGGGATAGAAGGTCTTGCTTCAGGCTTGCTTCGTGTTTTGCCCTTGATTGGCAGAGTGCCCTATCCATAAAAAGGACTTTCCCTTCTTCGTAAGCGTCTGAGACGGATCCGGGCTAGCCCCTAATGCTGGATATTTATTTGACCTCACAATCATTAATTGGAAGCTGTTAGAAAGGCAGAATGCTTCTATACATAAGAACAGAAAACCGAGAGATCTCTTATTTGGGGTAGAAGGACCCGGAACTCCCTATTATTAAGTGCCAGGCAAGAGATGGAGAAAGAGTATGAACGAATTCTAGAGATCAATCCCATTCCTGACTCTTGAGAAAGATGAGTCGTCTATACAGCTGGCTCTCCCAAAGGAAGAAGAAAAGGTAGAAGGTAAGTGATAGGCCCCTGTTGGATTTCAGTGTAATGGCCATTTCTGTCTTTCAATTGAAAGTAGTAAGGGGCTTGTTTATGGCTCTTGTCCCGAGCCCTAGTTTAAGGGTCTTAGGCCCAGCTTACGTCTTCTTCATTTGTCGTGTCTGAATCGATCATTAGTCCCATTTTCCTGTGCTCACAGGAGTAAGGTAAGTTGCCGCAAAAACCACTACAAAGGGAATCGAAAGAGAAGCATCCATTTCTAGGCTAATTCAGTCTTTTTGACTGTCTCAATCTACTTTACTTTCGCATTTATTGGTAGGTACGTACTAGCTCCTTCAACTATAAGAGGAAGGATAAAAGCTATAGGTTGATCACAAATCCGGGAAAAGGGCCGAAGCAGGCGAAACAATCCTTTTTCTTAATGACATACCTTATGGGATTACTTTAACCACGAAGTAAGAACCCTAGCGAAATGACAACTTTTACCAGTAGGCAACTTTCTTGCTTATAAATCATAGGTCTGTCAGTCTCTCCTCTTCTAGTTGCTTGAGAACGTTCAGCTCTACTCTTCGTAATTAGAATGGGCTCTACCTTGTTAGTCATACCTCTTCCTTTAACAAGATAAGTATAACCTTTCAGTCGAACGCTCTAAAGGAACCCTCCTTGAAACAAGATATAGCAAACCTTCTGTATTTGCTTTCTCTCTTCAGGTAGCTTCTTACCTATCCTGCTGTCGGGTTGAGGGCGCTTGATACCCCGTGTATCTTCATCTTCCCCAATACAAGAAATGCCCTACTAAGGGACTTGAAGACGGACCTCTGAACTTCGATAACTGGGTACCTCCGAACTAACTCACTTACATGCGCTTCCTTTCCTCTTCCTATCCGATATAAATACCCTCTTCTCTCTCTGTTCTTTACTTACCCTCTATTTGACTGGACAGTTTATCCTCAGTTGATGCAGCAAAGTCAATGGAATGATTCTTGGAAGCTGGGAGCGAAACCCCTTGCTTGCTTTCCGGGATGTCTTTCGAACAAGGGAGTCTTACTTAGGATCGTTAGGCGCTCAAGCGTAGTTCAGAGGGAACTTCGAGCGTAGTGAAGAGGAGAGCTTTAGCTCTGAAGCTCTTAAAAGCGAAGAGGAGACCGAAGGGAACGAGCGTGGCGATGAGGTTTAGATGACTCGAGTAAAACGAAGAGGACCGATCGCCTTCCTTTCTCTGTTCGGGATTGATGGGATTTGTGGAAAAGACGTCTTGTTCTATCTATCAACACCGAAACTTGCTCGAATTCATGTGCTTTGCTGTTGAAGGTTCCCCTGCTTTTGAGCTAAGACAAGTCAATCATGGCAACACTAGATGATTACGCCCATCCAGAATGGTTACTGGACAAGGGCCTTCTCAACAGGAGCAAGCATATCTATCCTAAAAACCCTTGGGCTTAGAGCTACTAACTGAGCTAAGCCTGCCCGTAACCGTTGTGTTGTGTCATAAGGTTTCCTTTGGATTCAGGCTTTTATCCTGAGCTAAGCCTTCTTAATCAACATTTTTCAGATAAAAAGATTCATCCGCCTACAACCAAAGAGCCACCAAGCTATGACCAGGGATCCTTTTTCATGGAGTTTAAGCATCGATTCCCGACAGCCTTTGACATCTAGAAGCCTGCTCCTGGTTATAGGATTTCAAGTAAAAGTAGACAGCTCTCGGGAAAGCCGGGAATAAGGGTATCAGTCTCTCGCACGCAAATATGAACAGGATGAGTGTTAACTAATCAGATCTGCCCAACCTATTGAATAGGTGTGGGTGAAGGTCACCAATTGCAGGCAAACCGAACCTCTAATTCGCAGATGAAGTGCTCTACGAGCCTTTCCTTAGCCTTAGCCGTCGAATCAGTAGATTCCTTTCATTCTTCGGAATGGGGACCCTATGACTCTTGCCTTGCCACTCCTCAACATGTTGCTTTGTTCGAGCGCTTTAATAACTCCGAGTAACCTTTCGCGGTAAGTCTCTCCTGCTGGCTCAGATGGCCTAGCCTAAACCTGAGGGATTGCCTTTGTGAAGAGGTACGGAGTCACTCGAAGAGGTAGTTCTTACTCAAGTGCTTAACGAATAGGTACAACTACGGAACCAACTCCCGCCGCAAGAACAAGTGAAGCACTCCCTAAGTGAAGCCCTTTTTCTTTTAGGAGCTCGGTATGCTTTATTGGCCTTACAGATGAGGAAAAGACTCCCTATGCAGACCGTACTTGCTGCTTGCTATTTCCTCATCTTCCAGGGATTGGATTGAAGGCTTGCCCAATTCGATAGTATCCAGGTAGTGGGACAGGTACTCTAAATACTCTAGTAGACTCTCTTGCCTATGACGCTTTTCCTTGCCAGAACGATACGATAGACAGGAGAGAAGGAACTCTTTAAATGGATCAAGGCTCCCATTTATTATGAGAGGGTTGGGGATTGAAGAGGAAAGTCAGGCTCCACTAAGGCAGCGGCAGTGGAGGCAATAAGGTACGAAGTCAATCTAACGAGACTGCTAAGTTGTTTAGTTATCTTGCTTCAAGGGTTGGTCTATCTTGCGTAGAGGAGGTGGACGAGACCATAGGAAGAGGTCATTTATACGAGAAAGAGGAAAGAAAGTGCTCTTACAACGTGAAGAGAATACAAACTCTCCCCCAGTAAGCATGTCAACTAGCGAAGAACCCTAACCATGATCTATATCAATTGGGATCCATAGGCTAAGCATACCAAGTATATCCACTTTACTAGTTAGTCAAAGCATGTCAGCTAGCAAATCAAGAGCTAGAAAGTAGCTAAAGTAGCTCGAGTGCGCAGAAGTTACAAGACTCAAAGGAAGGATAGGGTCCCCGAATGTATGCTGAAGGTCTAACAAGCCTTCTCCTTCAAAAAAAGGGCATTTAGCGGATTGAAGACAAACGTAAATCGAATAACCGGAGTATCTAAGATTCTTATAGAACGCAGGTTTTTTATATCAAGGTAATGCGAATTGGAAAGAAGGAACGCGGTAACTACCCCCGAAAAGTACACAGGGGCTTTAATTTAACGGGAGAAATAGGCTAAGCCGATGGCCTACCTAAGGTCTACGAGCCCAGTAATTCTATTGTTCGAGTCAATTAGATGAGATAATGAAGAAAAGAAAGCAGACGAGTTTCTATTTAGTTTGACCGGTAAATGAGCTACTTACAAGCCTGCAAGAGAAGAGAATGTGTCGAGCGAAGGACCATGGATAAAAGAAAGCCCCAGGTAGTTAAGGCCACCAACGGATCTGTCTTTCTTATCTTACTCGACAGCTAATAGCTAAGTTCTTATTTCTAGCTTATTAAAACCTCAAGGTTATCTATCAAAAGGAGGCATTTTGCTTACTCTTAGGCTTGATGTTGAGTTAAAGAACAACTTATTTCTAGATAAAGGGCGCAGAGGTATCCAAGGGCTCAACTGCCCCAGGTGAGGTTCCCTCTTACTCGACTGTAAAGAAGAGGCTTTTATTACTGAAATGAAGAGACGCTCTCAAACTACAAATTCCTATGGTTTTGGGGTCGACTTAGCAGCTGAGACTTAAGGACCTTACTGGGAGCATTTCTCCTATATCCTATACTATGGTTTTGGGGGGTCTGACGCCTAACGTAATGGGACTCTCCTCGGCTCACTTGACTACTTTTAGAGCAAATAGTTCCAGCATAAGACGAAGAAGACTCTCGGATGGTACAAACTGTAACGGGCATAGAATAAGTACTGGCATTCCTCTTCTTAGCATTCTCGACTCTGTACTGTACCTCTTGTAGCTCGAGTAACTGGGGGCACAGATATACAAACCTCAACTTAGCAGTAGAGTAACTGGGTATCTTTCCGTCTCCTAAGAGATACCTCTGGATGTGAGCTTGCTCTTCTCTTATTATCTTATCAGTCGAGATAGAAAGAACCCCAATTGTTGAATAAAGGGCTTTGCTAGCTATTAGCCTTCTTCCTAGAGATTGAGGCTTCGAAGCCATGATATTAGACTTCCATGTGTGTAGCATATTTAAATGGGGACCATAACCTAAAGCGCGACAGAGAAGTCTTCATGTCATCCGAGCTTAGGTGTACCCGCATTTCATCCCAACGTGTTTACGGAGACGGGCCCCTATTCGAATAGAAAGTACCAGAGAGCCCTAAAACTATAGACTATAGACGACTTTCGGTCGGGTGGTAGAATTGATTCTCCTTGGTCTTATTTGTGGCCATCAAATGCTCATACCTTTTATTAGTAAGGGATAACAGACTGCTTTTAGAGCTGGAGAAGGCGTCCAAAAGAATACAAGAGAAACGCGACCTGAAGAAAGTAGAAGGAGTGTGAAACCGCTCAACTGTTAAGGAGTTAAGGATAGGAAAGTAAGGAGTTGACTTCAGTTGCTATTTATATCTTGTTATAAGGTCAGACAGTATCGACTTACTTACGGGAGAGGTTATTTGTAGATCGACAGAGTAGAGGTTGGGAGAACTTTTCTTGGACTCCAACACTATTACCGCTGCCCAGTTGAATAAGAAAGGACATTGCCCTCCGTATACGAGCCGGATGGATGTTATTGAGCAAGAGAAGGAGTAGTCGGTAAATGCGGTACACTTTATTGCCCCTTCGAATCTAAAGATCCATGATCCCCTGCAACATTTTCTTTGACTCGTCCTCATAGGGCTTCCAGTCTCAAACATAGTGCAGAAGTAGAGGGATTGTCTTTCTCTCATAGAGGTTTCGCTGCATTCGAACGTACCTATTCACTCACAACTTCGTTGCCTCACCTAGAGCCGGAGTCTTATGCATTTAATTAGCGTCACTCTGTTCCTAGGATAAAGGGTGCATGCTTCAACATCTCAGTTGAACACAAGAAACCTAAACTACGAGATTGGATGGATCCGGCAGCCACGTAATCTATCCCTGCCATGTCTATATCTTCTCTATCATTGTTATTTCTATCTCGCTTTAGCCCTATTAGAGAAGGACCTTTCCATTGTATGGTCGAGCGGCTGGCTTCGTTCTTTCCCGTAATTCAAAACAGAACAATTGCCCATAATTCAAGACGGAGCAAAAGGAATGCTATCTGGACTACTTCCTAGAAAAGATGGTATTCGCAGAGATGGGATTAACTCGAACACTTTACATTACTGGGAAGAGGTACCCCTGTCATCTACTGCTAAGTGGAGGTACGAAAGTGCTCGAACGTTAGTGAAGAGGGGCATTAGGGGCTCTTAGTAGAGAGAGGGACGAAGTTACTCAACTGCTTAACTCAAGCACTAATTATTTAGAGACTCTACTCTTTTGGTAACTCCTAGGAATTTCGTAATTGAATTCGAAACCATGGTTTTATCCTAGGGGTGGCACTTAGTTACTCGTGGTAGAGGGAAGAAGTCGCTCAAACGCAGCAAATGGGGTCGACTCATTTAAAGTAAAGGTCTACTGAACTCAATCAATCTACTCTGTGAGATAAGGATAACAAGCTAGCCCTCTCCTAAGAAATACTAGCACTCGAGTACTCCCTTACTCTTGATGAGATAACAAACTTCTCCGAAGCTATAAATAGCCTCTTGTCGAGATAAAAAACCTCTGCGTAATTTATTTACTCTACCTCTTCCATTTAAAAGGGTAAGCGCTCGAGTAACTGGGGTACCTCCCTATTATAGTAAGGTGGAGGGTGCAGCTTGAGTCAATCTTACCTCACGATTTCTCATTCTCCTCAGTCTTTACTCTTTTAGATGCTCGTTTGAGTGCAGCGAAACGTATTAATTGCATTCTATAGGCTTTAGGCTTTGCCTGCTAGCTTATGCGATTTGGTTGCCCAGCTACAGCGTGCTTTCTTGTTCCTGTGTACGAATACCTTCTATAGGAAATCTGTTAACCAAGCGGAATAGAAGCTCCAGGTATTGCTAGAATTCTCGGTATTGATGGTGCGACTAATATCAAATAGGACTATGCTTTTTCAGCTCTATTTACCCTACCCAGGGGAGATGGACCAAGACAAGAGAAATAAATTCCTCTCCTGCAGTTTAATAAGAAGGCACCCTATTAGCATTTAAAGCAACTACGCTACGTTACTCTTTCTGCTAAGCTACTCTTATATTCGTTTGAGAGCGTTCAGCTCCCCTTTTTAAGATATAAATAACCTCCCCTTTTATTAGTAAGGTTTGAGCTCAATTACATCGATCCTCTGCATGAGCTCCTCTTAAGAGATAGAGAACCTCTTCATTATCACTCGAGTTAACCTATGGCTTGTCAGACCTCTTTGAGCTATGAATAAGCAGCTGCATTCGAGCGGCTTTACACCTACCTATCGGACCTATAGTCGTTGCTTGAGCCCTTTGTACCTTGTCGCTATGCTTGAGCTTAAGATAGAAGAGATAGAAGTTTCCTCCGCGCGAAGTCCCTTGCCTTTGTACCTCACGATTTGTTGCTTGAGACAAGATATAAAACCCCATCGTAATTAGAATTGGTTATACCTCATGTAGGGTGGGCTCTATACTATTAGACCTCATCGCTACGCTTTAGACATAGACAGTCTTTCCTGCGTACCTGGTGAAGCCTCCTCGTAATTTAATTGTCTCTACCTACGAGGTATTTATTGCTCGATAGAGGTAGAGGGTGCAGCTTGAGTAATAACTGCCTCTTCTTAAAGGAATGTTTCAAAACCATCTTGCTCGTGGCTAGAAACTGGTAGAACAAACCCTTAGAAAGGTATATGGGAATTCCTGTCTGGTTTATAGTAAAGCCGGTAAAGCACTCCCTTATTACGTAACTACCCCGACTTCTAGAAGTAGAAGAAAGACCCCTATTTTGAGTTAGAGTAGAGTCGTCTGTTTCCTCATCACTATGTTATCTATCTCGCGCCTACCGTTCCTCTTCACAGCTCGAGACCGTTTGACCTCTTCCCAGTAATGTAAAGTGTTCGAGACTAATAGACCTCAATCATTCCCTCTTGCCTTGCCACTCCTCAACATGTTGCTTTGTTCGAGCGCTTTCTTTCTTGCCTCTCCCTTATGTCGAGTAAATAAACCTCTTCGTATTTAAATTGTCTCTACCTCATAGGTAGAGGGTGGCGCCAATTACTATTTTAGTGGATCGATAGACCTCTCCTCTTACGAGCTATAAATAACCTTTAAGCCTCATATAAAGAACAACTTAGCTGTCATCCGCCTTTTCGCTCTAATGGGATTCCGAAGGTTATTTATATCTTGCTTGTAAAAGGTCAGCGTTCGCTGCATTGGTTACCGTGGCAGTAATGCCTTGAGTAGGAGTGGGCCAAAGATTGACTTTCTTTGCTACTGATGTGGTGATGAAATTGTCCAGAATCCATAAGAAAAAGCACTTCCCTTAAGCCTCCTAGTTTGACATTAGTGCCTTGAATAGCGTTGAGGCTTGTCAGACCTCTTGCTCCAAAGAAGCCAAAGAGTCCGTCTCCAACATTCCACAAGCAACTCAAATAATAGATCTTTCGGGCACCTATGAATATAGCTTCTTTTCTTAACCCCATACACATAATCCATCCTTTTCGGAATCTCTCATCCCTAAGTTGTCTTAGAGCAGGGTTAGGTATTCTTTGCAGGGTTGGGTGGTGTCGGGGGGTACTGTGGCAGGTAGTGTGGGAGTGCAAAAGCTCTCTTTTGAAGGCTTCCTTTCAACCCATGAGCTTGAGTTATATCTGCATTCTGCCTTTCTAACAGCTTCCAAGTCGGTTTGAGATGGCTAATAAACATAGCAAGGGAGTCGAGTGAAAGCTGTGTAATGAGACCTTGAAAAGACTGGTTCTTCAACTGAGCCAACTTGGTCTAGGTGAGCTAGATCGGAATTCTGTGTATTCACCATCTCTTAAGCAACGGCAAAGGACCCCCTTCTAAATAAGGGCGACCTGATATGCCTTGAGACTTTAACTGCTGGATCTAATGCAAGTGCTGTCTCGTATTGCTGCGTACTCCTACTCTAGGACTAGGACCATTTCTTGCTCCGGAATGTCCTCAGCTGCACAATATTGGAGAAGAGCACACTCTCCAGCCCAACAAGAAAGAAGAGCGTGGAGGCAACGAAGTCGACCTTCTTGCTTAACTGGATAAGGTGATATCTGGAGGAGCACCCAAGACTGAAGGCTCTTGTGGAGGATCTTGAATCACTGACCCTGGAGAAGGAGGAACTGTGGTCTCAAGTAGTTGGGGATAGTCAGGGATGGAATAAGAGCTTGGAGTAGCTCCGTGAGTTTAGTCATCTTGTCTTGTAGATCTACAACAGATTCTTTGTTGATGCTAAGATAAGAGCCTTCGCTTGTGTATTGCTTCCGCTTTGCTTGATCTACTTTGTTGCGGATCTCTCGGTTTCACTCCTCAAAATGGCGGGACAAGTTGTTCGAGATGCATGCCTGGTGCACTGAGCTGATGCTACAACAAGGAAGAAAAACCTGCAGTCATAGGCAAACTGGTCTCGTCTCAAGACTCCATGGCCGCTTGAGCTTTCTAGTTTAGGGTGGATCAGCCTTGGACCTTATAGACAGATGCAGGTACGACAGTTACAATCTGTAGATTCAGTCATATCCCAAATCCACAATGAATTTGTGGGAGCATTACACAGGAAAAAAAAAGTGCTTTCTATCTGAAACTGCTAAATCGACTCGAGCAGGATCTTAGGATTCAACTGCTGCAGGTAATTCTTCAGCTTCTTGGCTATTAATCCGCATAAGGAGAGTCATGCCTCTTCAAAAGGTTCTTAAACTTCCTCATCTTCCTCATAAACTGGTGAAATGAACCTGCGTTTGTCCTTTAAAGACAACTAAAGACAAGAGGTAACCTCTTCCGTTGGTGGATTCCCCTTGAAATTCCCCCATCACGTTGTTCTTCTTTTGAGTAACTCGTAACCTTGTGCGACCAATTCATTTACGAGAGTCCGTATCCACAGTTTCTAGTTTATCCACTCATCTGCTTCTACCCTTGTTCTTCGGATGAGACCTCCTATTAGGAAGAATACCTTATTCGTTTAACTTCCACTAGCACTAGAGAATGTTTATGGCTGATAGACTCGGAAACTTGGTCCCTATTTTGTGACAACTAAGTCTCCTTCAAATAGAAATGAAATAGAAACTGCCCTCTTTTCCTTCTCTGAGAAGCTTGATTCTTCTGCTCCCTATTCCTCTTGATGAGATAATAAACCTCTCCTGTGAGTCGATGACTTAGTACCTCTTCTCTACGCTCGAGTTAGATAAACCTCAGCCCTATTAAAGCCAGATCTACCTCTCCCGTAGCTCGAGCAACTATGTACAGCAACTGGTTACCTCTCACTGGGTTCGAGCGCTGGAATACCTCTAATGCGCTTTCGATAGGGCTCTGTTCCTTTAAATAAGATATAGCAAACCCAACTAATAAACGAGCGAGATAAAAAACCTTTTAAAGAGAGAAATTCTGCCATTGGTGGTACCTTGCAGAAAGTCCCTATGTCAACTAAGTGATTAAACCTGCGGCTTACAACTCCCCGAGAAATGACCTTGGCATAAAGTCTACTTCCTACCAATTCGCCAGCTTAAATGTGCCGGGAAGCAAGAAAAGAGGGCAATGCAAGAATGAGAGGCCTTATATTCTTCGTATTCTGTCAAGACAAGAAGAGATCGATCTCTGTTTATCAGGAGTTCCCGATCCTATTCATATTCTTATGCCCGAAAGTAAGAAAAGGAAGGCCTTAGGTTACCGACTCATCAAGTGCATACTCAATTCTTTCATTCAGACGAGAGGCTACAGAAGCACTTTCTCACTCTGTCTTATCATGATTTGCTTCATCTAATCGAGCCCCCAAAAAAAATGTACCTCTTCTTAGCAGTAGAGTCATCTAAACCTATGGTCGAGTGCTAACCTTGCCCGCTAAATCAGCATATGGCACTGCGGCTTGCCTCTAGGCATGGGATACGACTTCATTACATACATGAGGATCTAATGAATGAGTTTACGTAGTAGTAGGGACTCCTTGCAGTATATACGTGTCTGCAAATAGGACCCTCTTCGGAGCACCCTCATTCCTATTTGGGTTGGGATCCAACTGCGCCATCGTCGTAAAAGAACGTCCTTTAGGGCAAGCGATTAAATGGTCAATCTCGTGCTGACTGATATCAACTGAACAGTGCTGCCAAAAGATGGCCTGTGCTTTATGCATCACATAAAAACCCAACATAAGAGGACCCTCATATATTCTAGCACTGAGCCTCTCCTATAAAGGGGATTCTCCACTTCATGGGCTATGTAGCCTATCCTTAATCGAGGAAACGAGGAAAGAACGGCTATTCTTTCTCGCTTTGAATGCTTTTGAGGAGCAAAGAAGAAGAATCTCTTTCATGTAGTACGATACTAGCAAGTCGACTACTTTACTTGGGGAGTGCTTCACTTGTTCTTGCTAGGGAGTTGGTTCCGTAGTTGTTATCGTAACTGGGCACCTCTTCCTTTCAGTAGAGTAACAATGCCTCTTCCGGCAAACCTTCGACAAAATCCATTGAGATGTAGCGCGATCCGGAATTGGTTGGAGAAGACCCTAGAATCAGATTAGGAAAGAAGTGAAGTTAGCTTGGATGACAGATCATTTCAGTTAGCGAACACAGGAGAGTCACCTTGATAGCTTGTGTAAAGGATAAGGGTTCAGTTTGAGGAAGCTTCCCCCTATCTTGAGATTGGAAGTGAAGTGAAGTTTTGATGTCGACTCCCTTTTTATCGCTCCATTTCTTCAGTAGGGAGCAGTGAAGTTGAATTCGAGTGAAAAGCAGTTAGCTCCGTTAGCTTGAACTAGATCTCTTCCTCCCACTTCATCAACATCATATATTACATGGAGAAGAGGACTCACTTCAAGTCAAGAGCGAGGTTTTCAATCCTTTCCCTCGCGAGTCAATAAAGACCTCTTCTTCCCTATAAAAAGAAAGCAAAGCATTCAGACTTGACACCCATTAGGGTAAAGTCGGAGTGACTTGTTTTCACTGTTTTCTCTAGGGTTCAGATGCTCGAGACTGAAAGGAGAGGTTTATTCATATATATACTCGGGAGAGGTTTATCTAACTCGACTGATGAAGGAGAGGAATGAAATACTTGACCGATATACTCGGGAGAGGCTCTCAGATCAGGTTTCCGTGGAGCATCATCAGGTTTTTATGTGTATTTTACGTTTATCTTTACGAAGTATTGCTTTCATTCATGGATTATTTTGTTTGTTGTAGTTATGTTTCTAATTCCTCTACTGTTGACTTATTACTTGGTTTCTGGTTTTCTACCTATAAATACTGTGTAATTGTAAATCACAATCAATGATGTTATCTTCCTATATTGGCTGTTATTTTGTTGATTATGAATTCTCGCAGGTGGTCATATTTCTTTCTTATATTTGTGCTTTTTATCAGTTGGTTCTTGTAGGAGTATGCTGCTCTGAAGGGGTTGATGGTAACAGTAAAGGGTCTTTGATAATTGTGCTGGTTGAAGAAGTAAAAAGCTATCTAATGTTTATTTGGTTGAGGCTTCACTTACTTACAGCATTCATCCTTTTCTTCATGCAGGCTGACTCACACTGTTTTGCCACAATTGAAGCAGGTACTTCTTAATCATTCTACATGTTTTCAATTCATTTAGTCGTTACTAAAATCGTCTAAACTGATTGATTTTATCTATTTAGTTATAAATTATCACTCCGGTTCAAGGAAGGCTTCCTACTCTGATTATATGGAAATTTTTGGAGGGGATGGTTGGTCTGGAATTGGGAGTTCTTTCAGGTTTTTTCTTTTTATAACTATCTCTTTCAGGTTATCAAATATTGATGCATAAAGGTTTTGGTTTTGTTAGTTTGGAATTTCTTTTTTCTCCTCGATTGTTACAAAATGTTCCTTTTTCTTCTTCTTCGAATTCGGAGGTGCTTCATTTTGTTCTTGTGCGTTGCATTTTTTGGGTTTAGGGTTTTATCGATGACGTTGAACCGGTCGGTAGCTTAATCTGCTAATTACTGTCACTACTTTTAAAACTTCAAATTGTTTCTTCCCTTTGTGCCTGGTTTGCATATGAATATTTTGAAGTTTCAATTTAGAAATCATCTTTGTTTAAGCATTTTTTTTTGGTGATTAGAGGAAACTTGGAATTGGAAAACTTGTGAGCTCCTCTAACCTTTTTATTGATATGCAATTTGTTATAATTCTTTGTAATCAGTTATACATTCATTTTTACCAGCACCCTTTTGCTGATTCTTCTGACTAAGTTGTCACAACAGAATTATCATTAGTGTGTGGTGTCCATATCGAGCTTTTTTCTATCACAAAGGAATTTTTTCTTCTACCAACCAGTTGATAGTTCACTGTTAAACATGATTATGTTCTTACTCTTTATGTTGAATATAGAAGTGGAGCAAACTGCTGATCTTGGAGAGCTTTGTAATATGGAATACATTGTACTAATAATGGAAATTTCAGTACAGGTTGAATAAAGAACACACGCAGAAAATGTGAGGCTAAGGCAACAAGAGCACCAAAAAATGACTTTTATTCATGCGATCACTGATGTTGATTAAATGTATGATCGCTTTTGCATTGATGAGAATTCCAAGTTTCCAAACCAGGCTGGTTGCATGTGGCGAATTCGCATTAGTTTTGATGCATTAGAATCATGAATTTTTGACTCTGGACAGCCATATTGTACATTGATTAGGGAAGACAGGGTCTATGTCACCATAATAACAAGTCTTCGTTTAAATGGGTAAGAACTTATACATGATGCAACAAAACGTGCAAATATCTCCTTTTGAACGGGAATGTTGACCAGCATAGAACACGACATGCATTTCAATTTAAGTTCAATTAATTAGTGTCATGTAAAAATAGAAATTATTGATGTTTTTTTATTAGATGTCTCCATTTGAACATATTGGTTGAGAAGAATTGTAATCATGCTTTATGTACGTATATGTTATTGCAGGATGGCCTGTTGAATGTCTATGGATACTACAGTTTGTTGTTGTCCTTCATGGATAAGGAGGTTGATGAAGGTTTTGTCTCACCAACTGTAGGTGTGTAATGCATACAGTTTGTTCGGTCATTTAAAAAGAAATGTTATATTAGTTTTTAACTCAAATAAATCTGATTATATCAGGAATACATTCTGGAGTATGACGAGGTGACATCAAAATAGCACTGCTTTCATTGGAAGGAAGACCATTTGTTGATGATCAAGGTATCTACAATGGGCTGACTTGGTGGGAACAAATAGACAATGGCAAGCAGCTCACACGTAATAGGAAATGACTGTCGTCCTGTTGTGCAGTAGTTCATCCATATGCTTCCAAACCCATGATTGATCTTATTACTGGTAATCGATTCTTTCTCATGCTATTCAATTAAGTGATTGATTTGTTCTGTCACTTCATTTTCCCCAATTTGTGTCTATTTTATTGTTGTGAAATTCTTTTTCTGATACTGATTTGTGTTGATTGAAATGCATAGTACTAATCTATAGCAATTGAATGCAAGATTGTTGCCTGATACTTGAATACATACTATTTCCTTTTGTCTGATTGATTGATTGATTGATTATGGAGTTTATTTAGCTGTAATAGTGTATAGCTAAGAAAGCTAAAGATCTGTGGGCAATCTCAATCCAATCCACAGGTTGATCCGTTGAAAACCTAGAGAACTACTCGACTCCTTAGAGACTAGATTGTTGAAATCTGAAGAGTTAGTTTCTGAGATAGTTCCTCAGGTCTTAATCTTCTAAAAGGGAAAGAGGATTCATTTAGAAGGAAGTGGAAACTAACTAAATCGTGGAGGGACCCTTACTAAACTTGGGAGTCTTTGAGTTGAGATTTGAGATTAGAGGGAAGATTAGGTTCCTTGGAAAATAAGGATCAGAAGAATGATGCATTTAGGGAATGTTGAAAGATTGTTGCGACTCCAGTTTTTAGAAGGAATTGTTTGATTGTTTTTATTGGTTTATGATTTTAATGTATTTACGTTTTAGTTTGATTTATCTGATCCCCTAATTCTATGTTCATATACTCCAGGATTTTTGACACACTCCTTCTCCTTGGTGGAGTACTAGGTTTTCTGATGCTGAAGGTAATTTGACTTCTTATGTTAATCGATATACTGCTCTAATAGGTTTACTCTGCAACTAGTTCATGACTATGTCCTTGACCATCTTTAGATTGCGGTAGGTAGCTTTAGATCTAATTGGCTTTTGTGCTTCTAGATTGAGTTCTCTAGGGGTGGATAGGTCTTATTACCATGTCAACTAATGAGCTGCGAGTTCGTGATCGTAAAGGTATTTATAGAATCTTGTTACCTTTGAAAATCTATACATTAAAAGTCGCAATAGCCAAACCTTTATATGGCTTTGAATCGGCTTACGCTGATGGATAAATGGCACTAAACCCCTTCAGGGGATTTCAATATGGCTAGTATTAGTGATCAGGGTAACGATTACTTACTGAGCCGAAAATATAATAATAAGATTTTATTAAGAACACATTAAGACCAATAACTCATGTTTCATTAGATTAGCAGCATTTCTATCCAAACCCTAAATGAAATGAAAATGCAGGGAGAAGTGGAGTAATTACAGGTGGAGAGTTTCCTTATTTCTTTCGAGAAAGTTCGTATTGATGGAAAGAAAGTGCATGATCCATCATCATGATGATGTCTACTGAGGATTTAGCTAGAAGCAAGAGGTGCTTTATTAGGCGGTGGGGAAGTTTATACTTTGATTCCATTTCAATAATACAGTCAGTCAATTAGACACCTATCAAAAAGGAAAGAATTTCATGTGATATTTTCTATCAGTAGTACGATTATACCCTTATTTACTCCTTTTCCCTAATTACTCCTAGCAGAGGTCACAAAGCTTAGCAATAGGGTCTTTAGTTGTAGTAGCGGTGTATTTATTCCACCTATACCCCGTCCTAAAGTTTTTAGGCTCGGAGGACCGGTTCAGTATAACCTCTTACGCCAGGGAGCTTCATATCCTTATGCACCCGTATTGACTTCCAGATGAAAATGCATTTCAATAGCCATTAGGGGGTAGATAAATATACTACTGCATATGCAGGCTTCCATTTGGCTTGGCTTTCATGCAGGAAGGAGTAGGGAGATTTATGTCCTTAGCAGTAGATCAAAAGAGAGAAACCCTCGGGCTATCGAGAGATCCCTTTCATCGGGCGATCGACTAATGAATGGGCGGCTATCCGAGTCGTAACAGGCATACGAAACCTTAACATGCGATTCACTTTAACCCCCATCACCTCATCACTTCGTTCGAGTACTCTTTCTTCACCTCATCCGAGGCAGGCGTCTCCTACTCTCTCTTTACCTATGGCTCGACCTCTCCTTTCAGTCGATCCGCTTCAAATCGCCAATTACATTTAGAAGAAAAGGATAGGCACTAGAAGATTTGGGCTTGGGATCAATGAGTTTGAACAGATACTACCATAAATTGCGTCTTTCTATTCTATAGATGTTCTAAATGATGGCTTCATGTGACCTCTGCTACTTGTATACCTGTTACATAAATGCTGGAGCCACTGGATAATATGTAATGGGATGATGGAGGCCAATCAAACATTCTTGCTAAAGAACTCTACCACCAGTATGCAGTCAAATCCTCTGTACTTAGGTAATACTTCTCTAAAGTTCATTAAGATTTGTTTCCATGGAGCCTGAGGGGTTGGGCGTTGCGGCACTACTAGCAATCTGTAGAGAGTCACCTTCTATCCTTTCCACCTTTGACATACTTCACATTGTCTGACGTATTTCCTTACTCATGTTAGGCCAATGAGCCAAAGAGCCAATCTCTACTCTTAGTTGTAACCAGGCATCCTGAATCACTTCCGACTGTAGAAGTCTGCAACACTTCTATAAGTAAACTACTGATAAACTTACGACAGGACAGCAAACCCCCAATGTAGAGGCTTGAAGACCTCAGCTTATGGTTTGTAAACTCACCCGGTAGGAATGTTCCCTGCTAAATCTCACCCTCAGCCTATTCATCATCCTCATAGCTTGATCTGATTCCTTACCTCTGGGATAAGTCATCTGATAGCGCATTACAATGCTCTTATCATGCTTCATGAGGAACAATGGACATAGCCTATGCCACCTTGAAAAGTTCTACCTTCTTGTATTCAATAATGTGGCTCATTCCGGACCATCATCTTGTACAGCTACTAATGTTGAAATGAGGTGGTGAGCTTTCTTTTCTTCCAGTAAGAACTTAAGACTCTGCCGGGAAGGAGAGCTTCCAAACTCTTGGGAATGCATGCATTGCATTTAGACTTCTATTCCCATAGCCATCTATCCCTTCTCATAGGTATTTATTACTCGAGTAAAACGAAGAGGAAGATGGATTGGAACAAGAGGAGGAAGACAGGCACCACTTCCGTCCTCCCAACACTCAAGCTATAATGTGGCCCTACTCATTATGTTGGTTAGTAAAAAAACTAATGTTTGATGTACCATAATATGGCTATTTGTATGCAATTATTATGTGTTTAAGATTTGTCATTTCACCGTTATGGTATGTTTCTAATTGATTTCAACTTTATACTTCTTTTTTTCTTGAAAACGGCGTAATAAACATCAAAATGAAGAAAAAGAGGAACACATAGAGGAGAGGAACGTTAAGGTTGCGAGGAAAGGAAATACTTTACGTAAGGCTACTCGCACGCGTCGACCATGAGGTACCGCAAGAGACTATATTCGCTACCTGACAGGACAAATACCGAATTACCCGATAAGTGAACCCCAATTAAAGCTTAACATTACATTTTTTATGTTTTGCTGTATGATAATATTGTAGTAGAAATCATACTTATTAAATACGTTAATATATAAATCGTTCTTTTTACCAATAGTGACTTTTAAGGACAACAAATGATGTAATTTTATGTTGTGGATCAAATACTTAAGTCTCTGTTTCAACTTCCTTTAGGGTTAAAATTTCATTCTTACCATGTGATGACTTCAAATTCTGCAGGTATCAGTTGCACCAATAACCAGACAAATTTTTTTAGGACTGCCACATATTGATAGTTCGAGTAAGTTTGTGACTGTTTAGTATTAATACTACAAGTTCGAGATTACTTACCATTCATGATATAACTAATATACTATTATAAGTGAAACAAATCATAATAATTACGTCTTTTAGTTGCAGACATGTGTGAAGCTGAAATAGGTGAATCAAGGTCAGAAGATAAGGACGATGATAAGGTTTCGGAGCATGATTCGGATACTCCGGAACCCTTACCCAAGGAAATGGGTTTATCTTTGTCAAACTTTTGCTGAATTTTCAATAAAATTTCTAAGTTTCCATCTTCAAACTCTTGTGTTCTGTAATTCTAGAGGATGAGATCCTCACAAGTGGTATCAGACAACCGACCCAGCAACCTACCAAAACCCACAGATCCAATCAATTCTGCTGCTGAGATGCCTGCACCCAACCCAGAGCTGGAAGAGAGGCTGCAAGACCATGAGAAGCAGTTAGACCACATCAATAATGAGGTAAGTAGAATTGCTTTTGCCATGGAGAATATGAGCACAACTATTGCTGCAATCCAGAAAAATATGAGCATAAAACAAAGCACACCCTATTCTGCAAGTGTGTCTGGTCTAGTGGTGCCTTCCACTATTGATAGAGATGACCCAATGGGAAAAAACAAAGGCCCCATGTTACAACCCAGTCCTAAACACAACCCCATACCCTCTCTGCAAATTGGGGAGCACTCTCTAAAAATCCCTCACCAACAGATCCTTGATGATTCTGATTATGAAGATGAAGAGCCTCTCAGAAATACCAGATTCACACAAAGACACTTAGACTACACACCACCTAGAGAAACCCAGATCAACTTTAAGTAAGTTGCCTAACCTGTCCTTTCCCACATTTGATGGCTCTGGAGTAAGAAGTTGGGTGAAAAAGTGCTCCAATTTCTTTTCCTTCTACAATGTTCCTGATGAGACAAAGGTGAAGCTAGCAACATTACATTTCTCAGGGAAGGTTGATGTCTGGTTCAGCCAATACCAAGTTTCAGTTTATCAGAGATATATAACTTGGGAAGCTCTCTGTCAAGACTTGCTAATTGAGTTTGATAACCCTTCTCATCAAGACCCTATCCAAGAGTTCAAGCAACTCCATCAGAGTGGCAGTTTGGAGCTGTATGAAGAGAAATTGGAGGAATTAAGGGCCATGATTTGTGTGAACAATGCAACACTCTCTGAACAATTCTATGTGTCTAATTATATTGGAGGCTTAAAGCAGCATCTCAAGCCAGGTATATGTTTGATCCCCCTCTCACAAGCTATGAGGCTAGCAAGATGGGAGGAGCAGAAGCACAACAGATACCAATCTCAATGGCCCATTATGTTAGGGGAAAATAAACATGCAGAAAATATCCAGAACATCAGAGAATCACACAAGACAGGACAAAGCAGTTGACAACTTTCCCCTTTACGGCAACTTGGAAAGAAAGAAAGTGCTCCAATGACGCCTAAAGAATTGGATCAAGCTTACATTGATGACAGAAAGAGGAAGGGCCTGTGCTACAACTGTCCTGCCAAGTATAGTAGGACTCATGTGTGTCCCAACAAAAACCAATTACATTACTTTGTTCAGGAGGTTTTTTTCCTCAGATTATGAGGAGTGCATGGAAGAAATAGTGACAACTCTAGAGGAAGAAATTGCTTTAACTTATGAAGTTATGGTAAAGGTCATTGGTGGTATGGTTACAAAACCAACCATTAGAATTACAGGGTCCATCAGAAAGAAGCTAATATCCATCTTGCCTGATTCTGGATCCACAAGATCATCCATTGACATTAACACAACAAAAAATCCGTGCTTTGATATAGAGCAGCCTATGGAACCTAAAAAGGTCACTCTAGCTGATGGAAGAGAGCACATTGTCAACTCAGCTTGCTTAGTAAAATGGGAAATACAAGGACACTACTTTGTGGGAGTTCTATGGGTCATGCCTATAGGAGATTGTGATCTCATACATTACAGAAGGAGTAGACTGGATGTATACCATCAGTCCTGTCTCTTTCAACTATAGAACCAGATTCTTCTCCTTTATAGTTGAAAACTTGCTAGTCATGGTGCCTTCAGACAGATCTGGATGCTTGGTATCTATGGTGAACTATCAAGCTATGGAGAGGGAATTCAACAAGGGCCAGTTTGTGTATTTAGGCCGAATTTGCAAAGCAAGCGATACTAGTGAGACTACCCTACTCATGTCAGACATAAAATGCAGGTTAGCAATGATCACTGAACCATATCACAGCAACAAAGAACTTCAAGCAATACTACAACAATTCTCATCAGTCTTTTCTATCCCCATTTACAAGAAGGGCCCTACCACCTAGAAGGTTTCATGACCATGCTATTCCATTGATTAAGGATTGTGCTCCTCAAAATATCAGGCCATACAAATACAGCCACTACCAAAAGGATATTATTGAGCAGTTAGTTGAAGAAATGCTGGCAAATGGGATCATACAACCAAGCACAAGTCCCTTCTCATTCCCTATCCAGCTGGTCAAAAAGAAAGATGGATCTTGGAGGGTGTGGACTATAGGAAACTCAATCAGCTCACAATCAGAGATAAGTATCCTATTCCCACTATCAATGAGTTACTGGATGAATTGCATGACAGTAGAGTATTTCCTAAATTAGATTGTTGGTCTGGCTATTACCAAATTGAGTTGAAAGAGAGGGAAGAACCTAAAACTGCTTTTAGGACACACCCTAAAAAAAAGGGTCATTTTGAATTGTTGGTGATGCCCTTTGGCTTGACTAATGCCCCATCCTCATTTCAAGCACTAATGAATACTGTGCTGAAAGAATTCATGAGGAAATTGGTGTTAGTTTTTTTTATGACAGCAACATTTTCAGTGCTTCATGGCCTGATCATTGTTGACATCTTAAGATGGTTCTGACAAGGCTAAAGGAGCAAGAGTTGTATGTTAAGCTCAGCAAGTGTCAGCTAGGCACTACTTCAGTTGAATATCTGGGGCATATTATTTCAGAAAAAGGAGTAGCAACAGATCCTAAAAAGATAGATGCCATGATCAAGTGGTGTGTTCCTAAATCACTAAAAGCACTCAGAGGGTTCAGATGCTCGAGCGCTTATCCTTTTAAATGGTTGAGGGAGAAGAACGAAATAGCTTTTTCTAGAAAATAGCAACTATAGATACATTGAAGGAAGATCTAGACTAGGGCTTCTAGCCAGCCTTACTTATACTTATGTACTTGCTTCAGGTTTGCTAAATCGACATACAAATCTTATTGTATCATGGGGTGAGAGATATGTGAGAGTCCTCGAGGGCGAGGAAGTATCCCACATTAATAGATAGGGCACGGAAGTAGAAAAGAAGGGGCGAAATAACGTACGTAATAGAAAGAAGCTCTTCTCTTGCGTCAGTCCTACGAGGCCTATCTATCCACATAAAAATAGTTAGTTGGGGTGCGGTAGAGTTGATAGACGATGGAGACTTTAGTAAAGTGGCTCAGATAGCTCAGCTGGTTAGAGCAAAGGACTGAAAATCCTTGTGTCAGTGGTTCGAATCCACTTCTAAGCGGGCGAAGGGCGCGAGGATCGGGGGAATCTATATGCCCTTTCAAAGAGGGGGGTTGGGGTTGAGACGAGGTGTAGCGCAGTCTGGTCAGCGCATCTGTTTTGGGTACAGAGGGCCATAGGTTCGAATCCTGTCACCTTGATGTCAGACCCTAACTTATGAAAGTCAGCCTAAAGAGGAAGTGAAGTAATTTAGTGCTAATTAAAAAAAGAAATTTAGAAAACATGCCCAAAGAATAAGCGAGGGTCTTCGTCTTCTTTTTCTATTTTTCTTTGAGAATGATCTTTGCTTTTCAAATGGCAATGCCTAACTCTTGCTTTTCCTCATTTCTTTTATGAATTTTTTTTCATTATGGATTCTCTCTAAACTAGAAAAAATATGAAGTTTCTTTTATATATAGGGTAGGGCTTGGTAAGCAAGTAGGCACCAACTTCCTTCGGGTTCTTTCGATTCTTTCTGTCCCTTTCGTCTAGTGGTTAGGACATCGTCTTTTCATGTCGAAGACACGGGTTCGATTCCCGTAAGGGATAGGTAGTCTGAATAGGAGAAGAAGCGTAATTCCTATCAAAAAAAAGGGCGGTAAATGGTCAATTTAGATTCAAGGTTCGGTTTGCCCTTTACTAACATAGATGGGTGCAATTGGTGACCTTCACCCACACCTATTCAATAGGTTGGGCAGATCTGATTAGTTAACACTCATCCTGTTCATATT
>JAYMSW010000032.1:0-37349 GCA_036897725.1 Erodium texanum
TACAGCGAGCCACATCTTGTTATCAACCACACTCCAGAATATCTGAGAACACAAGAAAGCAGAAAGGTTATATGAGCTCTCTCATCTCCTTGAAGTCAGGAGTTCGGATTTCATCGTGAGGGTTAGGAGTTAACCACTGGTTAACTTATGCTAGATTAGGTTATGATTTTCCGTTTTGTTGCTGATAAAGAAAAAAAGCTTTGCTACGATATGGAGAAGGGTGGTACTGTGAGTAACCTTTTGGCATTCGATATCACAAAAGCTTCCAGTGCCCATTTAGAATAGCAAAACTTGGATATTTCCTTCACAGACTCGCTATCACCACTCTGGGTTGCTACCAGAGTCAAAACAACAGGAAGAAGCACACTCCACTGCATAACAGAAAGGTTGCACATAAGCAATGGTCAAATGAAGGCTCGAAAAGTTATCTTAGCAAAATGGTACAAGATCTCACCAGTTGGGCCGGGCCTTGTTCAAGGTAGATGGCCAATATGTATGCTATTCCAGTCACACAGTACACTAGGCAGACCAAAACAATGTAATTATCCACCACAGATGATCTGGGATTGTTGAAGTAATAGAACATGGAGAGGTAAACCCAAGGCTTGATGATTATATTGAAATGGTCAACTGTGTCCTTGGCAAGAAAGTAAGCCAAGCTGCTCATGCCTGATGAGTTCTCTCTCATGTACTCTAACTTATCCAGAGAAAAAGACCTCAATGCTGCAATCTTGCACAGGAGAGCTGAAGATTGATTAAAAAAAAGTACAGGTTAGTGTTGAAGTATGGCATGGAAGTATGTGGAACCCGTAACAGAATTTAAACTCAACTGAACAGTTTATGCCCATATGAATGGAAATTAGGGGAAATCGTGTTTTACTACCCTGTGCTATGTATGATTTCCAGTTTACTACCCTGAACTTTTAAGCGTGCCAATTTATTACCGAGTAAACTGACATATTTGAAAGTTGAGGGTACTCAATTGACACACTTCAATGTTCAGGGTAGTAAAACATAATTTACCCTTGAAATTATACTTTACTGGAGGAAAGATGACAACTCAGCAGCCCAAAATAAAACCTCCAATAGGATCTAATTAAGTCATCACTAGTAACAGATTAAAGGCCAAATGATGACTGATCTGAAGCATATAGACAAGGAACTTTGCAGTGTCAAGGACTCAAAAGATTTAACTTACAAACTGCTATGACGGTGTATGTATAACCAAGCACTCCAAATGTTTCATCACTAATTTTAGCAACTGTTCCTAAGCAAACTCCAGCAAGACATAGAATCAGATAATCTACAGCCTGTTCCCTAGCTTCTCGGAGCCGCTGCTTACCAACCCTGCCAAAAAGCAATTTACATTTACAAAATCAAGCTTTTATAATTAGAAAGAACACAAAATTAAAGTGAGTAACATTCAATATTCCATATGCTCAAATGGTAGCAGGGTATATCAAGATAGAAAAACAAGATGATTGATAAGAACTTCACATGATAAGCATATCAATAAGAGAGGACATGGAACAAAGCTCGCTTGGCCAACTGGTTAAGCACTTGAACTTCAGTCTTGGAGACTTGGGTTCAAGTCCTGGCAGCAGTAACTCACCTATTTCTCCAACTCTTGTCGGGCCTCTCTCTATTCAGCCCCGGCCTCCCTCTCTCCCTCTATTTCCAGGCCTTGTTGGGCCTTTCTCATGGTGTGGGTCAGGTCAAGTGGTATTTAGATCTCTCTTCTACACAAGGGAGGTCTCAAGTCTATGCTTGATACATCAATCTTAAAAAGTTCTTTTATGGATAAAAAATTGTTGGTGATCCCTTCCTTCTATATAAGAAAGGTACAGTCCAATAGCTTTGATACACCTGTGATTGAGGGTCAGGTTTTTACCTTGTGAGGAAGTATCTGAATTGCACAGCTGCATTAGGAGTTTGCCGGTTTGATAAGTCCCGAGGTGACAGAAAATTATGCAGCATGCTGTCCTTCTTCATCTGAATGTTAGACTTCACATCTGTCCAGAATTCTCCAAGGAAGGACTGTCCTTCAGATCCATCAACAGAACTTGCTCCATGGGACGAAGTGTCAGTACTTGATGATGTTACTCCATCAGCTTGATCTAGCATATCCATTGGAACTGGATACCCATTGTGGAGCATCCATCTAACTGGCAGTTGTTTAACAGTAACCCCAGAACTAGCATTTAGTTTTATTATACCCTCCAGAATATCAATGTAGTGATCTGGAGGATTAACATGGTCAGGGACAGGAATCCCAATTCCAGAAAAGTACTCTTCAACTTTCTTTACTGGACCATGATATACTATGAGACCACCTTTAGCTAGAAGTATTAAGTCATCAAACATCCTGAACAAGGAGTAACTGTAGGAAAAAAACAAGGACCTCAAGTTTCAACCCTTATGAAAGTATTTCATATCACCCTAATATATACACAGTACACACACACACACATATAAAAATATCTAGCTGTTGGTATAGGAAATTACTGTTCTTTAGCAAGAATATGTTGCAAGAATACACTAAGTTCAATTAGAGTCTATATACCAGACTGATTCTGGATAAGCTACAAATATGACATTGTAGTGCACCTTCCATTGATTCGAAGCCTCTAGATCTATTACTATCACTTTCAATTATGCTGTGTACATTACTATTGATTTGAGCAGTTCCAAAACAAATGATTAATGAGAAGTATTAATTTTAAGGTTCAAATTATGTCACCTAAAAGCAATTAAAAGATAGAAGTCTAAAAAAATCCAAAAGACATTGTTTCTACTAAAGTCCTCTAACCGGTTCCTAAAAGAATTACTCCCTCACACCTTTAAGTTCCCATTACACTAAATATGGATGTCCAGTTATAATTGCCCGCTTATCCTTCTAACAAGGGAGTTGAACTTGCCTCTCCAATAGGGCATTTATGTTAGGATGAAGCAAGCATCATTTTGATCATCACTATGATCTTATATTGAATTGAACATGGAGATATTGAGAATTCTTAATATTTTAAAATGACTCTCTGAAGCACAAGAAAGTTGTGATATATTTATTAATGAGCTGAGAAGGATATGGAAGCACAAGCAGTTGAACTCAAGTCATCTTATTGAAAAGCTATCCAAACACAAGGAGTGGGATTCTTAACTCTTGAAAATAGACTTACCTTGGCTGGTGAACAACCAAGCTAATATTCACTCCTTCAATAGCTTCTCGCCGAAGAGCTCTAAGAAGTAACTGTGAAGATGAACTGTCCAAACCAGATGTGGGTTCATCTAATATCAAAAGTGAAGGTTCCATGACCATTTCCAACCCCACATTTACACGTTTCCTCTGACCTCCCGAGATTCCTCTCTTCTCCACTGTCCCAACAAGAGAATCTCTCACTAGCTGGAGCCCCAAACACTCAATGACTCGTTCAACAACAAGAACTTTTTCTTGTTTTGGAAGCTCCGCAGGAAGTCTGCAATAAAAATTTAAAAAATATATATGAGAGAGAGAGAGAAAGAGATTTGAACAACAGGAGCAAGTAAAGAAAGGTTAGGGTAAGGTAGCCACGCCAAATAGATAGATGAGCTAATCACTAAGCGTGCCAGACTAACTCTAGAAACAAGCATGCTCAACTTGTTGACTTCCATAGAGCCAAATCTCTTTTGCACCAAAGAAGTTCTAGTGCTTGTGCTACTACATCGTCAAATGTAAGTTGTCCAGAAAATTTGAGTGGTATCAATTTTGATGCAGATAAACAGAATGTAAAATACTGCAAACCTACCAAATGTACACAATTTCACCAGAGCAACTTGGCTGCAGGAGTACAGAAAACAGATGTATGATAAGCAGTGACAACCAATAACTTTGAAAAATAGAACCATACTGACTGGGAACAAAATAGGAAGACCAATCTGGCATACAATACTATGGAAAGGGAAGCAGTGACAAGACTTAAAAGAGAGAAACACTAGAGAACCCTTGATGAATTCAATACATACCTGCATCTAGCACTGAACCAGAGATTCTCCTCCACTGTTAAGTTGCCATGCACAATATCGTCTTGTGGCACAAAACCAATTATTTTCTTGTACGCATGGATTGGTTCAGATTTACCGTTTACAAGAATCAGTCCGGTCACACTACACCCAGCTGCTTTTCCAGTCAAAGCAGAAAGAAATGTTGTTTTGCCAGCTCCAGACGGGCCCATGACTGCAGAAACTCGCCCTGGTGATATCTTTCCGGTTACACACCTCATTAGATGTTTGTTTTTCCCCTTTAGAGTAAGGGTTAGATCTTTAAAAGCAACCTCAATCATAGGCCTTTTCCTGATTTCAATATCACCAGCCATTGATATCACCCCAGAGAAGGTCAAGTCCTTATGCTCCTCCTGCATAGCTTTTTCCTTCTCGATTTGATCATAAGCATACCTGAACATCCGGCTCCGAGAATGCATTTGCTTACCCTTGGGCGCACCCTTTTTCACATTTTTATCTCCAATCTCCAAACTGAAACCATCTTCACTATCAGGGTCATCTTCAATGTCATGCATCATTTTTGTGAGGTTGCCTGTTTCATTTTTCTTTCCTTCGGATGTCTGGGTAGACAGTTGCTCAGATGTGCCCATAAGTGGCAACGCTGATCCAGGTTTACCTTCACCAGTACCGCTTGACTGTTCTAGATGTTCATAAAAATGTTTGCGAGAAAAAGTCCGTGATAATTGCGTCTGCAGCCCAGTTGCATGCTTCTTAGCGATTTCTTTTGCAGATTTCCATTTCTCAGTTGCTTGTGTTTCTCTTACACTTTGAACAGCCTTTTCCCTAGATTTCGCTTGTCTTCTCTCTTGAGTAGAGATAACTTGGTCAGAACAGTTGTATATAATAACTACTATAACACTCAGTGCAACCTACATTGACAAGCAACGGGTCAGTTTATTATGACACTGAGGCATGCTGTATCAATACACATTCAGTGTAGACTGTAATGCACTATTGACATCAATTAGCATCTTTGAAGGTTCTACCAAAGTGCTTAAACAATTTCATTTACGTTCATTAGGTATGGACTCATTGCAATTAATCTCACATCTGCCCCAGTCAATTACTGAGTATTCAGAAGGGTACAAGTTCTTTGTTGCACCTATAACATAATTTGGTCAGGGAACAACCCGAAGCAAAATGTAATGAAACAATAGTTTGTTAAACAACTCTAATGTATAATGGCATATAAATAAGGTATAATTGCAAAGCAGTAACTCCAAAAACCTCCAAGAAAGCATGGATGAACTTAACAGTGTGATTTCATTGAATAGTCTATCATTAAACTGATAAATAGTAATACAAGATTACTCACAAACATCATTGCGCCATATGCTTGGATATTTTGATTTTCCGATTCTGCGTCACACTTAGCAAGACTGAAGCATCCTGCAAGCGCAGCACATCCATACATGTTTATGCTTTTTGAAGTCATATGCATGATTTACAGATAAACTCATGGAAGATAAGAAGAGTGCGTTGAAAACATTCATTAAAAAAAAAAAAAGCAGTCGCCAGAACTGGAAAGTAGTCATATGGAAAGATGCATTCCATATGACCAGTTGGTTTTTAACCACACAAGACAGGTCTGCACTGTGCAGTCCCTTCAGAGGGCGACCTTGGCTGAATGCTAAGGTTGTTCTTGCTGGGTGACTTTGAGGTCACAGGTTCAAGTCAATTAACAACCTTTCTGCAAAAGTAAGGGGAAGATGGTGTGCATAACAACCCACTTCAAACCTCACAGAGGTGATTGCCTTGTGCACCATGCTATTCTAAGGTGTGGGAGGAACAGCGTGTTCATGGAATAGCTATAATGTTAGTTCATATATTCATAATTTTTAGATTTTTTAGAAAGGGGGAAAAGAAAAGGAAAATGACAGACCTTGTGGGGCTGTTGAACCTATTCTGCAGAAAAATCTGCAACCAATTACAAAAGGTGGCATCAGAAAGAAGGAAGGAAGCAATAGATTTCAGATAGCCATTGTACTTTTTTCTTTCTTTCTTTCTATTGATAGCATATGCCAACAAACGCAATAATGAAGACGAAAAAAAAAGGTTCAGGGTAGTTATCAATACCCTTTCTTGCAAGGTATTTCTTGGATAGTGCTTGGACAGTATGAACCTGCTGAACAGAACATCTCCTTACTGCTTCCGATATCAGCCCAAAAATCTGCTGTCCCACAAGTATGATCATTTATTCCAGGAGATGGTTGGTAAGTATATCTGTAAAATTTTACTGACGATAAATATTAAGGACTACAAAGGTCGAGAAACATTGCCTTGAAAGGGAAGTAAACCAAACCAGAAAATAAACTTACGGATTACATAAACCTGTCTCTGAATCGAGTATTGCACTTGGACAATAAGCACCCAGTGGGCAAGCTTCATCAAAATAAGAAGGGAAATCAACAAACTAACACTAGGAACTTTAACTCCTCCATTAACAACCAAATAGCATACACAATAGGCCTTCCATACTACAAAAACTTTAAATAGAAAAACTGATGTTAAGGCTCTGAGCGGGTTTTGACACCAAGTAAAAGAAACGGAAGGTTAATTGAGAAACCATCTAATAGGTTGTTAAGGACTTACGCATCATGCAAGTAAGGCCAAGAGGGCAGAAGAAACCGGCACAACAAGGTGCACATTCATCAGTTCTAAGAGGCATCTCCTTTGACTCTCTTAGGTTGACTTTAACGCCATCAGAAAGCTTACAAGCCCATCCTGGCCCGCATCCGTCAGCCCACGAGGTCAAATTACAGTTTTTGTTAGGCCTCACATAATTGCTGGTCCTATTTACTAAACTGGCGAAGTAGAACTTTATATCCGCTACTGTGCACAAGCGTTGTAGTATGTCTCCTATTAATCCACCAAAACATCATGAGTGAGGCCATAAGGTAAGGATGTAATTTGCATAGCCAATGACATACAAGCCAAACCTCTAAACTCGTGTTTTACCTATTCCTACATGTTTTGTAATTGACAACATATCAAGCTTTAAATTATGTGTCTGCTCTACTTGTCCTACATTAGGCCACAGCCTACAAGTCATGCATTTTTATATTTTCCTTTGGATCATTGCAAATCGCGACGAAGCCTATTTGATAATCTATGCCATGTCACCAAAGAAAGGAAAGCCTTAGTACCTCCTGTTTCGTCAATGCACTCCTCAATGAACCTTGTATCTGATGTGAAATTAAATGCATCATTCCAATCTTTCTCTCTGTCAATATTGAATTCACGTAAGGAATTAAACTTCAATTATGAACCATAATTTAATCAAATTGCAACAGCAAGAGCAGTAGTAATCGAAAGAACTGAGTTACTAACACGTTCAGTACGCAGAACCCGAGATGCTTCTCGATCTCGTGTTTGAATACAACAGACAGATTAGCGTATGTAGTGGAAAGCATACTCGCAACCAAGCCCTTTGCGGTTGGATCCTTCTCTAAGCTATTAGCTTCGCCTGCATCGACTTCGCCAACGCCTTCCTGTCCAGAAGCGAGCTGCGACGATATAATAAACACGGTGACGAACTGAACGAATACGACCGAAGAAACGCCATTAAACCTGATTCTCATCTCCTTGCTCGTGTTGATCGCGCTCTCGGAACCTGGAATTTCTCAGAATCTATGATATATTCGTGAAGAACGTGATCGGATGTGTGTCTAAGCTTGGTGGAATTGATGGAAACTGAAGAATTGGGGAAGCTAGCTAGGGTTTGGTGTGATGTACGGTTCTGGTGTTTTTCGGGAGGAAGAAACGGCGGGGAGAGAGACATGGCGAAATTGGAGGGAAAGGAGAATAGGAGAGACGTTTGTAAGAAAATTTGTATAGCTCTCCTCTAATGAAGGTCGGCTCGGTTTCGACCGTCGGATTCGAATTCCAAGATCAGCGGTCAGAGATGAAAGAGAAGCCATCCAACGGACACAAGTACGTTAATTGACAAAAACATGATTAAAGAATTAAATATTAAAAAAATTACTCATTATGAATATTAATCATGTTGAACGTGAGATTATACTAATTAATATTGTTTTGTCTGCATAAAGACCATTCCTTAATAAGATTCGGCGTCCATATATGATTGAACGGACACAATCTGAAATCCATCTCACGAGATGACGTGGCGAACCTTATGTGGTCCATGAACCTGACCGAACCAAGCAATCTGGAGAGAGAGAGGGCTCAGTCGGAGATCAATCGCCGTCAAATAACGTCCCATCTTTCTCTTTCTCCGTCAGCTTGTCGTGCTTGCTAGCAGCCAAGTTTGTGTCTGGAGAACTGTATACATTTCAGATTCCTCGTGACGTCCGTCAGTTACTCACATGCTGGTCACTTCTCATTTTGGTCCTTTATTGGCTTCCAGTAAAATAAATGTCAGGTTATTACCGATAAGCCCCTCCCATTCCTCTCTTCCCTGTTCACCTCACTTCACCATTTTCTTCTTCTTTTGTGGCGCCTCGAATCCGCTCTCCATTGTTCTCCCTCTCTTCAATTTCCAAGGTAGGCTGATTGTGGTTTCGATCGGCGTCATTTTTTTCTAAATTTTGGTCGATGCATTGTCGATTACTTGATTTGTGTATGTGTTGGATCCGATGATTTTGTGTTGCTTTGGTTTGAGCCGGGATTTAGATTTGCCTTTCCCTTTTGAGGAGAAGATATTTTGTTGCTGTGTACTGGAAATCAACCGTTCTGTTTGGATGCTGAGTTAATTTAGAAGAAAAAGAGTAAGAAATGTAGATTCAAATCTCTGTCTGGCAGTTGCATACTTGCATTGATTAGTTTGGATGACGAGAAAGCAAGAGGGAAATGTTGGTCACTGGAATGGCTGAAAGCTGAGTATTTTACATCGATTTTGAGTGTTTAACTGGTATTTTGTTAGCACATTTGTTTTTGCTTTGTAAATCTAGTTAAATTGACAAGAGGAAAATGTTAGTCTCAGTGTATATGTACAGGAATTACAAACGTTAATCTTGCTGTAGTGAATTGTTTGCATTTTGCATCTTATAAAACCCTGGAATGTTTGGGATGACATAATGATCTCTTCATGTATGAGTGAAAGAAATGAATGATATAGTTGGTCTGCTGAAATTAATGGCCTGATCTAAAAAGACTTCTTTTTTTGGGGGGTTTCTTTTAGCTCAGTTTTGGATTCGATGTTTAGTTTAATGAGGTTTCTGAACATAGAAAATCACTTATCGCCAGTTAGATCATTACCCTTGTACTAGAGATAGTTGCATGCTGATTTGTGATGGGTTGGTTAATATTTTTGTTGCAGGCACAAGACACGTGAAGTTTGTTTCTAAAGGAAACTGGCTATGCTGCAACATCTAGGCTGACTAAGTATTGGCTTTGAATAAATTTGAACAGTTAATTTACTTCTCTTTCCAGTGCTGGCCTACAATTACACCTTTACTCAGTGGAGCATGGCAATAGTGTACTAGGAAGACATCAGATATTACGGATGATTACATACGAACAAGATCCTGATGTTTTTCAGTGGGGTCTCCAACTTTTTGATGGTGACCCCTTCTCTAACTGTGCGTATTACAACTCTGTTACACAAGATGATGCAGATTATTATCTTGGGCATTATTACAAGGAAAATCATTACGATACAGAATGTAACAATGTAGAAAGTGATGAGCTCATTGCACATGCTCTTCAAGAAGAATTATCACAACTTGCAGTTGCAGAAGAACCTAATTCTCCACATAAAGGGGACGATCATTTGCAAGTTTCAGTTTTACAACAAGACTGGGTTGGCCAGTCTATGAATAATTATGGTTCAGGTAAATGTGACTTTGAATGATGCTAATCTACTTGCCTTCTAAGTTTGGTTGCATGCATAGGCCATAGCCTATATTAATGTGCTTACTTGCCCCTTAAATTCCAGGGCAGGAGAATGGGCAGGAGGAAGCTGATGACATGGAACCTTCTAGTTCATGTTCTAGCCCTGATGAGAAATCATACTATGGCAATGAGTGGCCATATTCTTTAGAGATGATGGATGAGTTTGTTCTTGATGGTGAAGTGGGGAAAAGGTTTAATCAGCTGGTTCCAGTTCCAGTAAGTATAGCGTGAAAGCTAGTTGCTGTATATTCCTTATAGTTATGATGTGATCATGTTCCCTTTTCATTTATCTGTTTCCTGTTGATTTTTTTAAAAGCTTCAATGTTAGCTGTTGTCACTTTCATGCCCTCTAGTGATGATTTAAGCTTCATATTTTTATTTGTTATCATGAACTTTTTAAGATGTCTCAATTTCTCAAACAACAACACAAAAAAAAAACTATTAAAATAGGCAGCTAGGCATAATAGATACATGTCTCCCGTAAGCAGTCTAAGGTGGTCGGTTTTATTCCAGACAACTCAACATTTTCACTCCTATGTTTGTCATGCAGCATGTTCCTAGAATTAATGGTGAAATACCCTCAATTGACGAAGCAACTTTAGATCATCAAAGGTTACTAGACAGGTTTGTCATCATTTTCTGTTTATATTTTTCCTCCTTTTTACCCCTCATCTTAAGATATGTTTGGTGCTATGAAATTTTTTGGTATTCCAACTTTTTTGTTGAAATCATCATGATGCTTTTCTTTTCCTTGTTTTACAGATTGCAGTTATATGATTTAGTTGAGCTTAAAGTCAAAGGAGATGGCAACTGTCAGGTAGTATTATTTCCTCTTAGAGCATGCTCTTTGTCCTTTAGTGTTCCTAGTTCCATTTTACTATGTATGATGTCTTCTGCTTGAGATTTGTAATGATGTTTACTTTCATGATGAAGTATGAGGTTAGTAAATTTCTAGTGATCTTATTGAACTTCTGGTTGACCATAGACTGTATTTTCTAAAGCTACTTCTTTAAAATGGCCTTCTATATACAGAAACTGCTTGTTGAACTTTATGATCTTTGAAATGAGTAAATCAGTACTTCAAAAGAAACTTGAATGTGATTTCATACTACATGATTATTTGTGTGTGTTGGTCCTTAATAGTGGGAAGATCATGGATGATTGGTTAGGTGATTAGACAAATTATTCAATTCTAGATGATATGTTAAATCAATTAAAGTTTGATGTAATCCATGTCAACTATATATGCTAAAAGCAAGTGAAAGTAGAAGAATGGCCTTATATTACTTTTTGCAGCCCATAATGCTCTTTCAATGTTGATTGGGGCTCTCTTCAAGAGTCCATCTCCAACAAGTTCTGTTATTAGCATATTAGCTATGTACTCTTTCCATGCAAAGTAGCTTCAAATTATAGGATTGTACAATGTTATATACAATACTCAACTTGTGGATCCTCCTTCGTTTGCCTTTGTTCACACACACAATCCCTGTTTCCACAATTTAAACACTAATGGTTATATTGCATTGTTGCTGACTATAATTATTGTGGTGTTTGCTATATTTTCTTTCTCACTAGTAACATGATGTTCCAGTTTCGAGCTCTATCAGATCAATTTTATCGAAGCCCTGAGCACCACAAATTTGTGAGACAGCAAGTTGTAAATCAGGTTCACAACTTGTGTATTGAATAATGCTTCAGAAATTCCTCGCTAAACTGTTGTGAACTTGACTAAAATTGTCATGTTTCTCATGTTGATATATTGTGTCGTCAGCTTAAGACAAGCCCTGCCATATATGAAGGATATGTTCCCATGGGATTTGGTGACTATTTGGAGAAGATGTCCAGGTATTTCTCTGCTCCTTTTTATTAAACTTATTATTTGTTCTTTTGGATAAAACTTGACTTTTGTTTTGGGGATCGTGTGGATAAAAAATAGGAGTGGTGAATGGGGTGATCATCTTACTTTACAGGCTGCTGCAGATTCGGTACGCCATAGTTAGCAACACTGCTTTGTTTTGTCAAAGAAAATGATAAGATTTTGTGGAGGAGATGTTTGCTTGAGGAGGGTAAATTTTGATATTGCATCTTGGAATTTCTAATTATTGTTAATAATTTGCTGCAGTATGGTGTTAAAATATTTGTGATGACATCTTTCAAGGACACGTGCTACATAGAGATTATTCCAAATGTTCAACGGTCAAATAAAGGTATATTTGTTTCGTTTTTTTCACTCTTCATTCTAAACATTGTTATGCTTGGATATGTTAGATTCAAGTTATATTGCTAACTATTTAGTTTCTCTATTTGTAAGTTCTACTTCAAGTACTAATATATAGTGCAAATTACCATTCCCTCTTACCAAAATATATATGCCTTGGTTTTCCGTCATACTCGGGAGGTTAATTTAGAGGTCTAAACATGTAAACTAGGTTATGAAGTTCCAGGATTTTTTTGGACAGTTGGTCTAAGCAACTTACAATAATAATTTTAAAAAGGACACATTAGCTTGATTGATTGTAATATGACTGTAAACAATGTCATTCTTTGAGTTACAATAAAATGAAGAGACTGATCTCGTTTTGTTAACTTTCTAAGAGAGAAACTTTATTGGCGACAGTGACAAAATATTGTTGTTCTTTGAATTATTTTCCTCTGGATGTATGCAAAATGCTATCATGCCTAGCTCTCTTCTTGACTCAAGTCAAAACTAGTCTTTTTTTATCTTTTTAGGCGGACAAGTTGCATCTTTGTGCCATTCTCCTCGAAGGGGAGGAATATCATCCACCAAATGCATGAGCATGAGATCTTCCTTCTATTGTTTCTATCCGTATTAAACTTAACAATCCATTATAATATTTCAATTGGTTGTGACTTTATGGTCAAATCAACTTAAATGGACTTCTCCATTTGATCCATGCAACTGAACAACTGCTGTTAACCAAATTTCCAATGAGAATGTAAGATGACTTACGTTTAGCATACAATATACTTGTGCAGTAATCTGCTTGAGCTTTTGGGCTGAGGTACATTACAACTCGATATATCCAGAGGAAGGTAATAATCTGTAGCTCTTCTGAAAGTCTGTTGCATATGCTCTGATGACTGGGACAGTGAATAGGTCAGGAATATTTATGTTGAAACTTGACAGTAATTTTGTTTTTGCCACCAAAACAGTGGCTAGAGAGACATACTTGTGTCCTCTGGGTTTATTTTCCAGAAGGGAACATGTTTAGGATAGATACAATCAATTACATAAATCTGTTTCCTAGACTCTATGATTAATTTCTTCCCGGTAAGGCATGACAGTAAGCTTATGTGTTGTTAATCCAGATGTTCCGGCATGAGAGTCCAGAAAGAAGAAGAAATGGTGGATGTCTCAAAATAATCATCTGGAGTTGCCAACGGATACCAATGATTGGCAGGTAATGAAAGAACTTCAACTGATCGTCTTCTGTTTCCTGGGACAATATTTAGGAATAGTTCTTCAAAATATTTGTTTGAAAATAGATTTTTCTGTTTTAAAAAAAAACACAGATTTCAAAATATTTTTAGTTCAAATTTAGCACCTAACATAACAGCGTTCGATTTTGGACACTTCTCGTTGCACGTCAATACCACATCATTAACGTGTCAAATGAATTCACAACTGAAGAAAAATGATACTTTTGAGTACTAACTATGGATGAAAAGTATTTTAGTTAAAAAATAATATCGAACGCTGTCAGTATATTATGAACATTGCTCAATTTTCTGTATATCTTACTGTTAGTTTACACTGGGTCATCGCAGGCTTCAGAGTGAACTAAAAGGACAGAACCATACAACAGGCACACATTTTATTCTGCTGCTATGCTCTGGCCTTACTTGTAGATGTCATTGGGATGAACTCTAATCGGCATTCTTTTTTTTCTAATAAAATTTTCATAATGCTTTATTTTCATGTAACTTGCTGTTCGAGATAGTTTCTGCATTTGAGTGTTCATGTAATTATTTATGAAGACATGAATCTTGTTAACCCACTTTGGTATATTCAAGTGAAGTTTCATTAGAATTGTGGCTCATTGCCTTGGTTATTGGTTGGGGTAGAGAAATATTGAGGATGTCTGCGTTATTCATTGATGTCTAGTAAATTTAGAACTTATAATATCATGCATGCCTTAAAACGTGTTCATTGCAGATATATAAAAAAAACGTGTTCATTGAAAATTGAACCAAAGCACGAAAACACATTGGCTCTGTTACCTATTGAATCAAATATTTATGGAACGGAATTCCCTAAAAGAATTTTTTTTTTTTTGATAACCTAAAAGAACTATTTTTATATCTTCAAAAAAAAAAAAAGAACTATTTGTATACATTAGGTACAGTCGAAGATTTTTTACTTTAAAATAAAATAATGTATTTTTTGTAAGATGTTATAGTTATAAAAAATAATACTTGTATACAAATCAAATCATCAATGAGTGAGTTTAGTTCGGTAAATATTTTATTTGAGTTTTGATTAAATTTAAGTTCAAAATTGGATTTGTTTAATATACAGATAAAACTCAGGTCCAACTTTATACATTTTTTTGTAAGCTGGCTTGCTTACTATTTACTTAATTAGACTCATCAATTTTTTATTTTAAACTCTCATCATTTTTAATACAATTAAAATTTAAGTTTAACTCGCACACCAAAAGCTTATTTGGCAAAGTGGTTGGATCTTTGTTTAGGTGATTAGGATTTAAGTCACGAAATATAAACAATTATAGTTCACCTATAAATTCGATATATTCATTTCTCGTTAAGTTAAACTTGAGTCTAATTTTTTAGGTTCTTTCAAGCCTGATTTAAGTGGGAAGAACACCTGACAAATAATTTATCTTGTTTATAATCCATAGTTTCATATTAACAAAGAATGGACTTGAGTGAAACAATTTTTTTTCGAGTCGGTCCTTAATAAATGTATGTTTGATTTACAACCATAACTATAAGTTTCACATTTACTATACAAGAGTATAAAGAAAATTAAACGAAAAACTTGTCTAGTATTAAACTTGCTGCTCGTTTGAATTTTCAAACTAACCTCGAAGGAAATTCAGGGAAAGATTTCCATTATGGGAGTGATGATGCTCATATAAGTCATAAAACTGTTAAGTATCCCAATAAAAATATCTAATAAGATGTCTTGTTGTGCGGTACAAGCAAATAATTAGTGGCATATTGTTGGTTCTAATTTTCGAAACTGAATAAGTAGTCCTAGATTTAAAAATTAAAATAATAGTCTCATAAGAGAAACTTTTGTCATCGATTAGCGTAAGTCGAGTTCCTCTTGTGAGAAAACACAAAACATTTAGGAGAATAGTTCTTTCAATTATTTGTTGAATATAGAAAAAGTAAGATTTTAAATTGTATGTTATAGTGTCAACAACTTAATCGTTAAATGATGTAGAAAGAACTTCTCTAAGCAAGAATCTCACATTTGAGAGTCTATTTAATCAAAACAAAGAAGAAAAACTTTTAATTTTTTTTCCTATAAACATGAAGACTTAGTATAGGTTGAAGAACTATCTCACATGTTATTATAATATTGTTAAATATATCGAATCAAATTAAAGTATCAAGGATGTGTGTGCTACATTCACTCAAGTGACTACAAATTGTACACTACTTTTTAACTAATGTGTACTATTTTAATTTGTACAGTTTTATGTATATTATGAACCCTACCCTGGGTTCCGTGACAGCGTGAAAGCTAAAATTGACGCCGACATCAAAGAATGGAAAAGTGGCAAGCAAAAGAAGATTACTTGACCAATGGTTACTTGAGTTTTAACATGTTGTCTCCTATTAATAGCTGTTTTTATCAGCAATAAGACTATTTAGTTTTCTTTAATTACTTGTGTATGTGCAACTTAAAGTTGTAACGATAGGGCCTTTGCTCTATGTCACAAACTTAGGTTTTATTGGTTGCACAACCCATATATGCTCTGTAATAAATGTATTTGAATAATGCATTCCAGTTGCTCACTTATATATTTAGATAGAGAGTGGTCTTCCTAAGTTACACATTATGATATTAAATGATCAAATCGATTAAAAATTTAAATTTGTTTAAAATTTAGGAACGTAAAAAAGATAATTGTGGTTATATGAATGTTTGACTATTTTTGTCTTTGCTTGTCACATCTTACAAGTAAATGAGTGCAAGTAAACGTATCAAAGCTGTAGATATTTAACTTAGTTAAATGGGAAAACAAACAAAATTAAATATAGCATAATCAAGTGAATGCACGATGCTTTAACCAAGGCTGAAGAAAGTAATAGTAAGGGTAATGTTTCAAAGAGAAATAACCGATTTTATAGAGAGTGTAAGAGAAAAATTAATTATGTCAGTGACATTTTTTTCGATATTTAATGTTGTATTGACGCAATCAGTTTGATTTTTGTCTTCCAACAATCACACCAGGAACATGCGCCTTGTTCCTGTAGATGAGCTAAGCTCATCGACACTAAGCATTACGAAGACTTCAAAAAAAAACATATTACCATAACTCAATGCCTAAGCTCCGAGTGCTAGAGAAGCGTTAACATGGATCCGGGATCAACATTGGTCACAAGCGATTTTTAAATTAGATAGCAAGCTTCTTGTTGATGCGATCAATAACCTGATAACGACTAATTCTCATTTTGGTCTTGTAGTACGAGATTGTAAAGACCTCCTGAATACTATAACAGGAGTCTCATTTAGTTTTATTAAGCTTACTACAAACAAAACGACGCATGTATTAGCCCGCCATACTCTTTTTATTGTAGACCTTTCAGGTGAGAACACTCAGTTTCCACCTGACCTCATCTTGTTAAGAGCAATAAAATCCTTTGATTTTCAAAAAAAAAATCCGAAAAACTTAATGTTCTCTAATTCAAATAGGTTTTGACTCAACGTCAAAAATAGCTCGAACTATATGTTGCAATCCTATTCGTCTACAATCCGAACAAATGAAATCTACAAAAAAAAAAAATGATTTGCTGGTGGGCTGCGGATTGAAGGGGGAACAGCCAGCCCACACTTCCTGAACCCGGCCCGTTAAGCAATTGTGATTATACGATGCTACCAGGGGTAACAGAGTCATTTTATTTTCAAGCTCGCGTTCGACAGTAGAGTAGAGTAGACTGGGGTCGGGCCTTTTAGGTGAAGCCAAACAAAGCCGAAGAGTCTTCACGGTTCTCGAACCAAACGAATCTTCTAGAACTGCTCTCTCCGGATAAAACCTAAACCCTAACAACTAGCACGAACACTTCTCGCTTTCTTCTCCGAAGTCTTATCCGCAGGAATTTCGTAAACCAGAGCTCTGTAATGGCGTCCGCAAATGCCATCTCTTCTGCGTCCGTCCTCTGCTCCCCGAAGCAGGTACTATTCGGTTTTGTTGTTTAATTCTGGATTGCATTTTCATTTCTGTTTTGTTACATCTTATATTTGCCTCTCAGTCAATTGTCAAACAAGGATGTGTACTTTTTCAGATTAAATTTTGTTTCTTGTGGCATATTGCATATGGCGCTAGAATCTGGAGCGTATTGTAATTCAATTTAGGCAACTAGGAGGAATTACTGAGTTTGCGATATGGATTTTCATGTTCATGTTGTTGTAATTGTAAATGTTTTGTTCATTGGATTGTTTCTGGATATAAAGTTTTGTAAATTATGATGTAAGAGGTCTTTGAAGCCTTTGAAAATAGTTCTTTTTTGCTTTTGTAATCATTGTAGGAAAGTGATAGGAGGGTGAATCAGAGGCTGAATGGAAAGGTGAATTTTAGGAAGTCCGGTCGCTTTGGTGTGAGAGCTTCTGCTAAAGATATTGCATTTGATCAAGCCTCTAGGAATGCACTTCAAAATGGAATCAACAAGCTTGCTGATGCGGTTGGTCTCACTCTCGGTCCTAGGGGTAATTACCTGCTCTGCTATTGCAATCCTAATCATTGTACCATAAACTGTTACTAGTGAAGAAATGATGAATATTGATATTGGTTAAAGAATATCTATGTGACTATGTTGGTTATTTTAAAACTGGTGAAGTAGCTTTCATTTTCTTGTGAATTTAAGTGCTTTTAGAAAATTTATGCTGTCATGCCTGTTTGCCACTGCCCTCTTGGTCTGAATACATGTTCTGGATTTATATGTTTTTTTTTTGTTGTTTTGAAGGGAGGAATGTTGTCCTCGACGAGTTTGGCAGTCCTAAAGTAGTTAATGATGGGGTTACCATTGCTCGTGCTATTGATCTACCTGACCCCATGGAAAATGCTGGTGCTGCACTTATTAGAGAGGTATGATATTATTCCTGGCAGTATTTGTATTCAGATGGTATTTTAAAATTTGTCAGCCACCCACCAAAATATGTTGTTGTCATTCCCTACTAAGTTGAAACTGGTTTATGTGTTTCTGTTTGATGATTTAATGAGTTTCAATCTGTAGGTTGCCAGTAGAACTAATGATTCTGCTGGTGATGGAACAACAACTGCATCAATTCTTGCGCGTGAAATTATTCAACTAGGACTTTTGAGCGTCACATCTGGTGCCAATCCAGTCTCAATTAAGAAAGGAATTGATAAAACAGTGCAAGGTTTGATAGAAGAGCTGGAGAAGAAGGCTAGGCCTGTTAAAGGGCGTGATGACATCAAAGGTATTACCTTGTCTAGATTTAAATATAATGTCCTACTGTCAAATTTCCATATTCCTTGCATTGATATGGATACATTTATGTTATGTTTTGTAGCTGTTGCTTCCATTTCTGCTGGAAATGATGAGCTTGTAGGGACAATGATTGCTGATGCAATTGACAAGGTTGGGCCTGATGGTGTTTTATCCATCGAGTCATCATCCTCGTTTGAGACAACAGTTGATGTTGAAGAAGGAATGGAGGTATGTGTCTTTCTGAAGGATAATGTTGTACTTCCAGATTAAAAGTTATTGAGTTCTCATCATTATTTTGGTCCTTGGTTTGCAGATTGACAGAGGTTACGTTTCTCCTCAGTTTGTTACAAACGCAGAGAAATTAATTGTTGAATTTGAGAATGCTAGAGTCTTGGTTACGGATCAAAAGATAACCGCGATAAAAGACATAATTCCTCTGTTAGAGAAGACTACCCAATTAAGAGCTCCTTTGCTTATAATTGCTGAGGATGTTACTGGCGAGGCTTTGGCTACTCTTGTTGTGAACAAGCTCCGGGGTATCCTGAATGTTGCTGCTATTAAAGCTCCTGGTTTTGGTGAAAGGAGAAAAGCACTCCTTCAAGATATTGCTATTTTGACAGGTATGAATGTTCTTGATTGAAATGTTCAATATCCATTGTCACGTTGATTAATAGGGTTGTTTTGCAATCATATTAGGAAGGTTTTTGTGCACATGCATTACCAATATTGCGCTATTTAGGATGAAGCTGATAGTGTTTGCGCTCTTTCCCCTCCTTCAGTCTTATGGAGTCATTGTTATTGCTTGAAAGGTCCCCTAGATGGAAAGTTACTATTCAGAGAGTTTTCTTGATCATATACTTGATGGTTTATAAGAAATTGAAAGAGTTTTTCATATGAGGAAGGTTTTTTGAGCACACAGTACCAATTTTATCTCTATATAGGGTAAAGTTGATACTGTTTGAACCCTTTCCCCTCCTTTAGTCTTATTGCTATATCAGTTGCTGCCACTTTTTGAAAGGTACTATTCAGGGAGTTTCTTTGATAGAGTTTTTCTTCATCAAAAACTTTCCTTATATTCAGATGCAATTAGATACTTCTGAGCCTAAGCCAATGTAACCTTTTGTTTCTGTGACATCTGTATCACCCTAATTCCAATTCATTTAAGTTTGATGGCATTCTTCATATGATATTCATGTTCTCCATTTCATATCCTTTCTCAGGAGCTGAGTACCAAGCCAGTGATTTGGGTATGCTCATTGAGAATACATCAGTTGAGCAGCTTGGTTTGGCAAGAAAGGTGACCATCACCAAGGACTCTACCACAATTATTGCTGATGCTGCCTCCAAAGATGAGCTCCAGGCTAGGATTGGACAGCTGAAGAAGGAGCTGTCCGAGACCGATTCTGTCTATGATTCTGAGAAGTTGGCTGAGAGAATTGCCAAATTATCCGGTGGAGTTGCTGTTATCAAAGTTGGTGCTGCTACGGAGACTGAGCTTGAAGACCGCAAGCTCCGGATTGAAGATGCAAAGAATGCAACTTTTGCTGCCATAGAAGAAGGTATTGTTCCCGGTGGTGGCACTGCTTTGGTACATCTCTCAACTTACGTGCCTGCCATTAAGGACAAGCTTGAAGATGCCGAGGAACGCTTGGGTGCTGATATTGTGCAGAAGGTAACAATTTCTCTTGTTATATCTATCATCTTATGCTGATTTGAAGGACTAAATTGGGACAAAATATAGTTTAGGACTAAATAAAATACTCCTAAGATTATTTTGGAACATTCCTAAATTACAATAAAATGCATATACTCCTAAGATTATTTTTGGAACATTATCCTTACCTGTTAATCTAAAGGTTAGTCGGGAACTTTGTCAAGTGGAGTTCGACAGTTCCGGTTTCTGGTTACTTGTCCTGATGTTTGATTGGCTTATATAGGAGATCGGAAAACATCTGTTACACTAGTTTTTAGTGGGTAGTTCTTATGGCTGACTAGACATCTGTATATACAAAAAAATCTTGAAATTGATGTTGCTCATTCCTTCATGTTGGAAGTTGTTGTATAGTGTGCTCACTGAACCTGTTTTCATGTAGGCTCTAGTAGCTCCAGCATCATTGATAGCCCGAAATGCCGGAATCGAAGGAGAGGTAGTTGTGGAGAAGATCAAGGCTGGTGAGTGGGAAGTCGGTTACAATGCAATGACAGACAAGTACGAGAACCTTGTGGAGGCCGGTGTCATCGACCCAGCCAAAGTGACTAGATGTGCATTGCAGAATGCAGCTTCAGTTGCAGGAATGGTCTTGACCACTCAGGCCATAGTTGTTGAAAAGCCCAAGCCCAAGCCCGCTGCTGCTGGTGTTCCCCAAGGTTTGCAGATCTAAGCGACATAGTCTAGTTCAGCACACGAGTGAAAGAAATTAGAAAGGAAGAGTGGTCATGAATTAATCAAGATGTGTATTAGAATAGTATTGTGCATTGCAAATGCAATGCCAAGACTGTTTTGTTACATTCCCTCGTTGTTTTGGGTCATGTTCTGTAGTGTAATAAACTTCAATAAAATTTAACCGTGTAAGTTGAATTTGGTGTTGATCTTGATTTTAATTTCTGGTGAGATGACGTAGGTCAGTTCTGGTTGGTCCTCATGACAACGAGTGGATTGGGTCAAGGTGGGCCATTGCATCCGGTTCACTTCTCTACTTGATATAACTAGAGAATCTGAATGACTTTTTCTTAAAGATTCACGTTTCAGTCAAGTAAAGCCTTTTGTGTTTTCTGTTGATTAAATTGCCGTAGGATGTGCATCTTTGGTTTAGATCTGTATCTTCCACCAACTTTTATATTCCTTTTTGTGTATATATGACCCTACCACATCGTTCAGGATTAGAGTATGACATTTCTGTCCTTTATTTTTTGCTTTCCTTTAGCGTCCTTTTATTTTTATTTTTTGCTTTCCTTTTTTTGATCCGTAATTTCTGTTTTCCTCTGTAGTCCTCTTATTTTCATTTAATCATTTTCATACCACTAGCCGTGTAATTTACTAACACACCCTTCCACCTAATATTTTCTCAACCTAATGGAAATTGGTGATTGTATTTTGATGTGATATTGATTATGTCTTGCTTTCCTCGATTATATATAGCTAACTGTGTAATTACCACAAATTATTGTAAAGACCAGCTAAATGTGTACAAATGGGTCAAATATGCAATATTACGTGTAGACTGTAGTCAAGTCTACACATGCATTTTGGATCCATTATGTTTTTAATCCCAATTGAGACAATTATAATATATACAAATTAAGGCCGAAAGTTAAAATATTCTTTTGATTTTGTGATTCAAAAGTCTTCCTACTCATCATTGTCGTTTGATGGCCTACAACGCAATGATCGGACTATTATTCCTACTACAATTCCAATCAAATATTTTAAAAGAAAATTTACGATTATGGCCAACCACCACTTTATATTGTAATCCAAATGGTGAATTATTAATTAATAATATAAAGAAAAAACGGTCAAATCAGAACGTTGACCCCTCCGTCGGCTCCTTAAATCTTAAGCCTAAACTAATGAGGGTGATATAAGTCATTTCAGCTATAGAAAAGAAGCAGCCAAGCGAACCCAGAAAATCAAATTAAAAAAGAAAAGAAAAGAAATTGTCTTGTGCTGTGCTAGTCTGCGTGTGCTCTGCAGCAAGAAGAAGGAGACTCGTGGAGGCCTCAGCTCGCTGATGCGTGGAATACAGGTGACACAAAGTGGCGAGATCGCGTTCCCATAACCTCCTCCTCATGGCCGATCCGATCCATTCACCGTCTAAACCCTAACCTCATCTCGATTTCTGCGCTTCCTGTTCTTCTCCTACGCTACTCCGCTTTCCCAATCTCCTCAGGTTCGTTCGATCCCTGCACCTACATTGCATTTCGTTTCGTTTTTCTTCGCCATTTTCCCTCTGATTCTCGGACTAGTTTCAATTTGCATGCTCTTTTTGTGGTCGATTGGTGTGATTGTTGAGAGGAGTTTTTGGTTTTGGTTTGTGGCAGCCATGGCGGCGGCGAAGCTTTTGTATATAATGGTGCTGGATGAGGAAGAGACGAAAGAGAAAGGTAGACAGTCGTTTCGGTATACGCGTTCCGTTCTTCAGAGTACTCTGCAGCTCATGGGATGCAAGGCTCGTCATGCTTTCAAGGTATAATTACTTTTTTTTATTTTTAAATACATTGTTTTTATTGTATTTTGTAAATTTTTCTGAGGATTTGAGGAATGCGATATCTGTTTTAGATAGCCAATTGAAAGATTATGCTAAGATGTTACATTGTGCAGTCTTCAAACTGTTTTAGATTTCGAAAGGCATGCACTTTTTCTGATTTAATTCGAAGTGTTAATAGTGATGTTCAGCCCGATGCACACGTCAAGTTTTGTTTTGCTATTTTTAGTTTCTTTTTCTTCCAAATTTTTGTACTCTTTATACTGGTGCCTGGTGGTATATGGTCATGCATTTTATCCTTGACATATCATATTGCTTATATTTTAAACTTCTTTTCTTTCTCAGATGTCTAATCATGAAAGCATAAGTTGTAGCATATTTACCAATTGATGAATTCAGGGCATAGCTGATTCAGTTTTTTCATTTTTATTTCCCTGAATTCATTGGACACTGTCTCACAGCTACTATTAAATTTGTTCTCTTTTTGTATAAAATGGTGTTGGAAGTTGGAACTAAGCTGTTTACATGCTGCTAATGACTTGTTGCATTGCATTAGGTTGTACTTAAGCTATAGTGAGTATGATGGCATTTATAGAGGGAATTAGTGCAATCACATGTCATCATCATTTCATGAGTTGTGGCATAATTTACATCTGGTATTTCACCCTTCTATTCAAGTAAGATTATTTGGAAGTATTCAGAACATTATAATAGAAAAACAGTGTTTGTCCCTCTTACAGTCTGAGCATACTGGAAATGATGTTACATCCATCGTCTGATTTTTGCAAAGCTCTGGTGTAGATCCCTGGAGATAAAAAAAAATTGAATGTTGCTTCAATCATGTTGTTTATTTAATTCCATGTTGCATTCTAAGTGATTGTGTTTATTTTGTAGCCTGCAGACCAAAATTTGTCAAGTTCTAGTTTGAGTTATCGTTGGATTGTAACTATATTTACAATTTACTATCACTCTTTTCGGTATTTGGTGATTTTTTGTGTTTCTATATGCAAGTCTGGTTTTTGAGTTCGAGTTAGAAGTTTAACATGTGTTTTGTGCATGCTGTTTATTTTCAGATTAGCCAAAGGGTTTTTGAACTGATGAGGAGTGAATGCCTTGGTGATGCTTTGTTTCCTGAAGGGATGGAGGCATCAGAATTATTCGATGCTTTAAAGACCGATAAAGAAGATGATTGTCATGCTAATGGTTGTTTAAGTAAAGATGAGATGGGAAACCATTTGGTTTCGGAAACAGATGGTAAAAGCAAGAGTATACCATTTGAATTGTACAAAAAACGCACAACTATAGTAGTTAGAAGAGAATCTTTCTTAGATGTTGTCTGTGACGCTCTGTCTCAATATAAGTATGTGGGTCCTAATCAGAGGGCAGACTTGATTCTGGCGTGCAGGTAATCTTCCAACAATAATCCTTTGTTTGATATTCCTAATAAAAGAAATTAATTGATACCTTAGTTTTTACTACCTTTGTGGCCAGTACACAGGACTGGAAATTTTACATATGAGCGTACTTTCTACTGCACCAAATCTTGCTATTAGTCCTAAGCTCCATGAGCAGCATTTGGAAAATCATTTTTAACTTTGATTCTGATTGTCACCAGTCTAGGAAAAAATGTAGCTTTATATTTTTGTAGATACTAATAATGATTTTGCTATGTTTGACATTCTGACATCCTTGCTATGAAACGTTTGTGCTCTGTAGAAGCACTTTTGGGGAATTTTTGCTAGTGAAATGATATCATTAGATGTATACAAAATCCTTGTGCTAGATTCATGGTACTGGTAGTAACCTTTCAAATCACACGAACTTCACCATACTTCTCTGCCAAGGCTAGTAATCAGCTGTTATAAATGCACAATTTTTTTTTTCCATTAAAAAAATAATTTCCCCCGACTCTGGAATTAGATCTGTCTTATCCGCACACTCTTAAGAGATATTTCTTTTTTCTCGCAGAATTCGGGAAAGGAAGGAGTCTGTAACTGTTCTTTTGTGTGGTACAAGCGGCTGTGGCAAATCTACTTTGTCTGCATTGCTGGTATCCATTTGCCTAGCACACTCATGTACTTTATGCAACCGTGATATGAGTTTTAGTCATGATTTTATTATCTATCAAGTTTGGATGCGATGGTGTAGAATAAAGACATTTAAGGTCTAATTTTAATTGTTTTTATATGTTACAGGGTAGTAGGTTGGGAATCACAACCGTTATATCAACAGACTCTATTCGCCACATGATGAGGAGTTTTGCGGATGAGACACAAAATCCTCTACTTTGGGCTTCAACCTACCATGCCGGGGATTTCTTAGATCCCGAGGCTGTAGCAGAAGCAAATGCTAAAAAGAAAGCCAAAAAACTGGCTCTTACTTCGCATGCAAAAGATGAAGAATACGATGCTTCTTCTCCCACAGGGAAGCCGGATACCCGATTGTCTGAGGTGGGTTCTAGCAGTACTGAAATGGTAACTCAAAAGCAGATGGCAATTGAAGGATACAAGGCACAAAGTGAGATGGTTATTGACAGTCTTGATCGATTGATTACTGCATGGGAAGAGCGGAAGGAGTCCGTAGTTGTTGAGGGTGTTCACTTAAGCCTTAATTTTGTGGTAAGTAAACTCTACTTAGTTTTCTGTTTGGATGTTGGTTAACTCTAGTTAACTCGGGGAATGCATTTTCCCCATTCGCCTAGATATATGTGGTGACAATAGCAACATGAAGTAAAACATTTAACAGTCAACAGGTAATATGCATACACATTGAGGATTATAACTTCTGCATAAGGGAGGTCTTGAGTCCATACTTGATACATCAATCTTAAAAAGTTCTTGAAAAATAAAAAATCATTGGTGCTCTCTTCCTTCTATATAAGAAAGGTATTGAGACTTACTACCCTAAACTTCATCCTCCATACTGGCAGTTCTCCTTAACGAGATATGTGATACACTCCAAAAAGTCCAATTGTTTGCATTGCCAAAAAGTCCAATTGTTTGCATTGCCATGATGTTCCTCTCCTGAAATCTCTATCTCTCATGCTATCTGAAAGTAATAAAGGAACATTATAGGGAATTTAAGAGCATCTATATCCTAAACAATTTCTTAACAAACTGTGGCAATTGGAAAATATTGTAGATTCAGCGTATGCCGATTAGAAAACCTGTTTGACATAGGGATCTTCTGTTGTCCAGTAAGATTGGAAGAAAATAATTCCTTTTTCCATTCTAATCTGTTCTCTTATTCTGTTGTAATGTTGATTTGCAGATGGGACTCATGAAGAAACACCCTTCAATCATACCATTCATGATCTACATCACAAATGAGGACAAGCATTTGGAACGATTTGCTGTACGTGCAAAATATATGACACTGGACCCCGCAAAAAACAAATATGTCAAGTATATCAGGAACATCAGAACAATTCAAGAATACCTCTGCAAGCGTGCCGACAAGCATTTGGTTCCCAAGATAAACAATACTAATGTTGATAAGAGTGTGGCAGCAATCCATGCAACAGTCTTTAGTTGCCTTAGAAGGCGTGAGACAGGGGAGCAGCTTTATGATCCCATAAGAAACACAGTTACTGCTGTAGATGAGGAATACAGGAATCAGTGTGCCGCCAATTCATTGAGTTCGAAGGGAATGTTTCAGCTGATCCAAAGGAAAGGTTCATCGAGGCATCTAATGGCACTTCTTAATAATGATGGATCTGTGGCTAAAGCTTGGCCTCAAAATGGAGTAGGGAGTCCAATGTATGGTCCACTCCCAATTGGTAAAGCTGAACCAGTTAATCTTCAGTTTGGTCACTTTGGTATTAGTGCTTGGCCCAGTGATGGTGGGACTAGCCATGCTGGTAGTGTAGATGAATCAAGGGCTGATGGGACTGAAACTGGCAGTAGATATTTTTCTTCTTGCTGTAGCTCACCAAGGATGTCGGATGGTCCTTCCAAAGAGGTATTTATGATCTTCAGATATGTTCATTATTGAATTACTGCAGTATTCTTTTTTCTATTTCTGATTAACTTTTATGAACAGCTCAAAGAGGAACAGTCGGTGCATGGCAGTGATGAAGAGGGCGATGATCCAAACGAGTTATATAGTGATGAGGAAGATCTTAGTGATGATGGTCGCAAACTGGTCCAGGAAGAGGTATGTTTTATGTTTCTGAGAGACCAGATAGGACAATATTTTTAGCAGTGTTCTAAAAATCCCGATATCTCCCCAAGAACTTGGGAGTACTTAACCACCGAGTTGTGACCGATTTCCACCAACAAGTGAAAATTGGACAAAACTCAAGTCAACTAGTTTTCATATACACCTCTAAAGTGTATATGGAAATTTGTACTCAAAGATCTGTGCATAGCACGAATACAAAAAGAGATTATTGATAGCAAGTTCAATTTACTTTTCAAATACAATTCAATTTAACAGAACATGAATTAAAAATGTGTTTGGAACCTTATTTTACTAAACTATTGCTACCTTTTATCTTTAATATATGTATTATATATTAGTTTAATATGAAATGTGTTCTCCGATATCTACTTGATAAGTTAAAAGACCCTTAATTGGCACCTCGCCAAGTTTTGACCATTGCCGAGTTTCAGAGCGTTGAATTATTTAGAGCTTCACTGTCTAAATGATGGACGTTGACACATGGAAAGATATTGGAAGATGGTTTCAGTTGTTAGTATGAAAGAGAAGCATCCTATTCTTGCTCATAGTGCATGTATAATTGTTAGGAGAGTTTGTTCGTAACAGGGCTGAAATTCAAAACTGTGCTTAACAATTTTATGTTGATGCTGTGAAGGCTGGATCGGTTGACGAGGAGTCCAGATCAGACGAAGAGTATGATGATCTTGCAATGCAAGATATGCAGGAGAATGACTACTGGTCCAATGATAAGAACTTTGAGGAAGACAGGCTAGTGCCCATTTCTGAGGACCATTCTACTCAGATGCACGGAGATAAGTATAGTCAAAATCTTAACCGTTTCCTTAATGCAACTGAGAATTTGACTGGGCCATTGTGTTCCTACACTTCTATGCTGGTTGAGAAGGGTGAAAGGAAAATTAGCAAGGTAAAGTTGAGGAAAAGGTCTCTTAGCATTCCAGCGTCAGGAAAGCATGGGTCATTGGTGTTTGATGATCCCATTCTATCTGGAGCTCCTCTGAGGTAGATGAGCAAAACAGTTTTGCCTTTATTTTAGTGGTTTTTGTTTATACTCTGTAGTCTAGATTGCCTAGGTACTTCTGTCTCTAATGTGTATAGTAATGCTTAATATATTAGCTTCTTTGTTTTGTCTGTCATGGTTTGAAGTAAGCTCTTTATCGGATTCCAGTGCTTAGGCATGGTTTTGACATGGTTGTTCTGTTCCAGTATTTTCTTGATCATAGCTTCATTTTAAGTGCAATGTAGAATATTTGACTTGTTTGAACCTCTTCTCTCTTCAAATTTGCATATACTTTTTTTTTTGTGTGTAGAAAATGATGTGGTAAATCTTAACTTAATCTTAAATCCCTACCCACCTTGGAACCTCCTATTCTGATGCCCAACCTAGCCTGTTCCTCCCTTGCCCTCAAATTCGCGAGAATCCGTATATTAAATCTTACTCGATAATATTTACACGTTTTCAAACAGATGATTAGTTCTACTACATAGTATTCGTCTGTTTTTAAACAGGTAATCTGAGTTTTGACACTCGCTTTCATTTAGCATCTGATTTTGTTGATATAACATACATTATTTACAAAATTTATGTGATTGCATATTAATCTTGAATTCAAAACCATATGGCAAGTTCATATGATTGACATTGAACAACAGATGGTCAGAAATTATAAGCTTCGATAAGAGCTAAACATTATGGGGTTGCTTTTCTTCTTGGTCGGAGCTGGTTGGTGGGGGGCTAAAATTGACCATATACACGCACCCGTACTTTAAGATGGAGAGAATTGATATTGGGTTTGTAGATATTACAATTGCAGGAAGGAACGGAATAATTATGGGGGCCATCTTTATCTGATCTGGCCCATAAACTTGGGCTGAGGATTTCCAAGGCCTTTATCATGACTTTTGAGTGCTCTTTGGGCCTCGCCCAACCATGTGGTCTGGACCCAAGAGAAAATTTTCCTTTTTCTGTCTTTTTTTTTCATTTCGTGTCCTAATTGAATCACGGTTTTAATTATTTAATGAGAAATGGAAATTTTGGTATTGAACTACAGTTCCTTTCTAATGGTTAGTTGAGTGCAAGCATTAACAAGACCAGTAATTTCATCTTTTTTTCAGATATAATATATAAATAAAAGAATATACCAACTACACCCCAAACACAAAAGGAGAAAATTTTCATTTAACGAAGCACATGTAGGTGGAGCATTTCCATTGCGTGTCTCTCTCTTTCTCCACATCATTTCCTATAATAATTTCCCTTTCTTCCTTTAACATCACTAGTTAACATAATTTATTAGAAAATATTTTGTAGAGAAATGATTTTTTTTTTGCTAGAAGAGTGGAGAAATGATTTATATTCTTACAGTTATTTATTTCCCCTTTTTCCGAAAATAGGCAGGGGTGTAATAATAGCAGTTGCATAAACATTTATTGGGCCTCTTAAAAATCCAATATAATATTAACCATTTCATTAATCTGATTTTGTTGGCGGACTCATTTAAGAAAAAAGCTGTTTCTTCTGCACCCAGTTCTTCCCTTCTTGTTTTCGGGTTTTTTCCTCTAACCAGGTCAGAATTTATCGGGATTTTTCTTTCAAGTTTTAATTATTAATTTTTTTGTCATATTATCCGATTCATTTTTTGAACCCACGATTGTTTTTGTGAATTGTGTTCGAAATCAGAAGGGTTTAGATTGTTGGAGACCTTGTTCTTGCTGAATCATTTGATGGGTTCCATTTTGTTTGTTCTGTTTCTTTTCCTGATATATTACGGGGTGGTTTATTATTTGCAAAAATCTTTGTACCCACCTGAATTTTATTGTCTACATTGCTTTCTGTAGAGGGAACTGGTTCTGGGCAGCTGGTGGATTGGTGTTTGGTTGAAGGGCTGTAACCTTAACCAAACAGGTTTGTCTCTTCTTCTTTTTTCCTTATAAATGTGACTTTTTTAATTGTAGTCAATAATTGTGGTTTGGGTTTAATCTTTGTTGTTTCTTTTGTATGGTGGTATTCTGATTTCTCCATGGTTTGGAACCTGTAGATTTGGTTTGGGGGATTTTTAGGGTACTCTTGGAGTGATTTATGTGGTTCTGTTTATGAATTATTATAGTTCACATTAGCTACTTCGGGTACAAACATTCAATTCTTTTAAGGGTTTCAGGTACATTTATTCTAGCCATGACTTCCTCTAGGACGATCATTTTTTGACAAAGTGAATCTACATTGGTTAAATTCTTGACCTTCAGGTTGGAGTAAAAATTATAGTTAAGCTATGGGTCTTAAGGGTAGTTGTAGCTTATTGTTTGCTTTTTGGTGTTGTTTTGTAGAAATTTGTTTCAGAAGTTAGAATATTTGTCCAACAAGAGTGGGAAAATTACTTGAACCTATAGCTCCTTGCTCTTTTACCTGAAAAGCTAACGGCCGATGCACATTAATCTGAGAATTGAATGTAAAAGCGGGTCATGATGGGCGACATAACAGGCTATTTGCATTTGGAATAAAATGAGAAAGTTACATGTTACTGTTAATGCATGGATAGAGAGGTATGTTGAAATGATAATTAAGATTTAGAAAATTTAGCTACTTGGGATGCATGTTCCATACTAATTATGGAACATGATGTGCATTTCTTTGGCTTTCTCATTTAGTTTGTTTTGTGTGATTGAAGTGGGGGTCATAGATTTTATCTTTTATCTATTAATACGGTAGAAATTATGTCGCCTTCATCAAACACATTTGATTCCATGCATGGATGAACCTACTAGTGTAGCATAACTGTTCTTGATATATGTTACCATTTTGTATTTATATGGTGACTTGTAGTGGAGCACCATTAAGATAAGGTTAGAACACAAGACTTGTAGCATGCACCTATTAGCATAGTATACTGGCTATCTAGATGTATAAAACTACTTTTAGCTTGGTACTTCTTTACAATGGAGCAACTTTTAAAGAAGTTTATTATGTTGTCAACGTTTTTTTTTTCGTAATTGTACAAGTCATCCATAACATTCTGAACATTTTGGTTAAGAACCTCATTGTTCATGTTTCTGCCCTGTCAAAGTCTAAACAAAAGTATATGTCATTGTCATGTATAGACCCTTTTGTTCAAAATGATTTTCTAGATTTACATTGCATACAGATTTATATTTTCCTATATCAACTGTTACTTGATGCTCAGTCATGATGCAACATTTCTTTTTAAACTGGAATATAACCTTTATGCAACATAGAATATGCATGTATTGAATATTGATAGTTGGTGTGTATACCATAATAGTACTATTTGTATTGTTATTATTTAAACAAGCCTAAAAGGGAATGATAAAAATTGAAAAAGGAAACAAAGAGAGAGAAAAATGAAAAGAGAAGCTCGTGACTTGCTATCTTTGCAATTTCACATAATCATACCTGTTACATGTCATCTAAACCTTCTTATGATGCTTTATGTGGCGACAAGGAAATGATGATCTTCAAAATTCAGTAACAAATTATCTAGCATTTAAACAAACACATAAAACCCAATAGGAAGATCATGAGGTAGCTTGGAAAGCTAGATTTTGTACCTTCTATATTTGTAGAGTGGGATCAATCTGTTTATTGTGGTGATTTGGTTGGAGATAAGCCTCCCACAAAGGTTCTGTATTCCTTATATTCCCTAAATTACTTTTTAACATATCGTGCATTATGAACTTTCTTGTCTGTTTGCTAAATACAGTTGAAGACATGGTCAGAATTAAGTTGTTTGTTTCTTCATATTTTCTTTAGTTTCAAATACAGTCAAATTAGGGTTATATAAAGTGAACTGTTGGCATTAAACCTTCATTCAAATTTTACCATTACGTTCTCAGCTATGCAAATAAATTATGTGGAACAAATTTACGCTTTCTCTCATCTTAATGATATGATCTATTTAATGGACATATATCCAACTTCTCATGCAAGTGAAATTTCTGTCTTTCCAGGCTCATACAAATCATAAACTTCCTCATTTGATGATTTTGTGCTATTAGCTAGTTGCATTCTCTTATCAACATGAACAACTCATACGGGGAAGAAGATCATGTAAGCCATATAGACCCTTTGTGATCTTGTTGATTACTGGAACAAAAGATACTTGAACTTCTGACCCTTTTGTAGGACATAACCGTGGTGGGATTTGAAGTTCCAAGGTCCCCAGACAGTAGCTACAACAATGTATACCCTGGTAATGAAGATGATGCACGAGACCCACCTCTTGTTCCTCCACACCTACAGAGGACTTTGCTTAGCTACCCCACAAGCAGAGATGGTTCTGGGACTGTCCCACCGCCCCAATATGTGACTCTCAACCATCTCTATATTGAGAACCGAGAAACCCCACGTTCTGTAGTGGCTCTTGGGTTCACTCACCGCTTCCGTTCAAAGTATGTCACTGTTGTCCTTTACAAACCAGTTCAAAGCAGGGGCAGCACAAGCACCTGACATGCTTGTGCATATAGAAAGAATATATATTAGGTTGGGTTTTTTTTCTTTTCTTGTTTATGATGATTTTGTGTTACTCCAATATGAATCCGTCATCAACATTTATTGCTATACAGTCAGATAAACATGGATTTATCTTACTGAACCTTTTTTTTTCTATTGAATTTGAGTTAGATTAGTGTCATAGAGAGCTATCGTTCTTTTTCTGAATTGCTGTATACTTGGATTTAGCTTGTTGCAGAGAGCTACTGCTCTACTTTAGAAAGTGTTCCAAGTTTGTGTTCTGTTCTGATGTTATAAACTTGAGTTTTGTTCCAATTAAGTATGCGTTTTGTTTTAATTTAGTCCTAAGTTTAGATTTTGTTCCGAAATAGTTCTATATTTATACTTAAGATTTAAGTTACCTGAATTTGTTTAAATTTATCCAGTTTTAGGACTGAATTGGAACACTTTGCTTGATATTAAGATTAAATTGCTTCAAACTGCTACACCAGTGTGATTTAGGTGGTTTCTTGGGATGGATCGAACATATGTTTATTGAGGTTTCTGATTGTATTAGAATAATGATATGAACCTGTAGTTATCTAGAGGAAGAGGATTGATACCTGTAGATGAGCTAATTGAGTTTTGACCTTATCCCAGTTCGTGTTTCTTGCACATGAAAAGAGCAGAAAAAGACCTGCAACCAAACATGTTTGTCAAACCTTTGTGAATAGATTACAGGTGATGCATACATATGTTGTTGTATCTATCCATTCCTGAAAAGGGTTGGATCAAGAAAATCCAATTATTGTGGACATATATGGTTTCATTATTGTCTCTCTTTAAACAAGTCAACTTGTACGGTGAGTACTTAATGCAAAGTTGAATATAGGAATTCTGCAATTATTTGAGTTTGAGCTCTCCTCAGCAAACATGGATTCCTGTTTTTGGTGATTGTTTTTATTCCATGTGTCCTGTCTGCTAATAAAAATATATACGTATTGACTCGTTAAATCGTAAAAGCTTCTGCTTATAGTTATATATATGTCCCTTATCTGTATAGGTTTGGATGCAGAATATGAATATCCACTAACCTTGTTCTTTCTGAATGAGCCAACTTGTACGGTTACTACTTACTGCATGATTAAGAAACAAAGAGAGTTCATTATGTTGAAAGGTTCATTATTTACTTTTAAGTATGGAAATGCAATATTTTCGTATTTTTAGTACAAAGCCCCCTTACATCATGAATTATCTCGTGAACTCTTTTATTGGTAAAATTTGACTTTAAAAAGTCAAACTCAATTATAAATAGTGTTTCATAGGTCAAGTTATTGAAGCAAAATTATAGATCACAACAGATTAAATAGATAGTTTATAGATTCAAATAATTGTTTCCTTATTTAATTGATCATGTATGCCACTGGTACGGGATTGCTGAATAAGAAACTTTTTGAATACTATAATCTCTGTGCTGTGTGATCGGCTTATCTATGATATATAGAACTCTCTAAACAGCTTATATCTTGAAAATGGTAAGGTCATGATCTTATCTTCATCCTACTCAGAAACACATAATGTCTCATTCCTAATAATAAGGTCTTAATATGCAATCATATGGTCAATTCATCTGCTGGTCAAATGAACTCTCTCATGTTTGAGATAAAAGTTTTGGATACCAGTCGATTAGGGTCACTTGTTTGGAAGTAAATATGAGATTAAATTATATTGGAATTTTCTGTTTTTATTGTCAATTCAATATCTTTTAAATATAATGAGTATGAACTCTGTTGAGAAATGTCAAAATATTGAGTGGTGTACATTTTACTTTTTGCTTGTGATTTTTTTGACACTTTTTTTGACACATTAACTAATTAACAATATACTTATTAGGGTTAACACATTGGTTAAGTCGGTTAACACATTAGTTAAGTCGGTTATCTCTCTTAGTCATAAGGAATTGAATTTTAGTGAGGATAATAATGTTATTATTTGAGTTGTTTGTATTATTTGTAGTTGTTTGTCTTGCTGTACGTCCCAGTATGCTGTCTGGTCTGATCTAATTGTTAAGGGATACACGAGCTATGCTCATTCAAAGTTGACTACATGAATTTTTATTATATTCAAGTTTGGAGTCTGTAATGTTGTTGTAAGTTAATAATGTTACTATATTGTCTTGTACGATCAATATTTCAACATATATATCTTCATGGTTAATATATAATATAAATGACAAAATTTTCAACAAAAAAAACAAATATTATATTTCAGATATCAAGTTTGAATAAACAGAAAAATTAGTATTTGGGGTATGAAATTTGGAAATGAATTTTCTAGATACTATAACATCTTTAACACCGTCCTTACAAATAAATTAAATTGCAAGACCTAACCTAAGTTGATGATTAATAGTTTCTATAATTATTCTTATTACTCTAGTTCATCTCCAGCAACTTCCAACCAGAAAGCAGACCAGTTTAGTCTTCGGGTTGAAAATAAATACACCAGGAAACTCTAAGAGTTCGTGAAAGGGTAAGGTTGGCTATATAATTATTTCATATAATTTGTGTCTCAATCAACAACCATTGAAATTTCCAGATGAAGATGTTTCATTTGACCTGATATATTTTTACAAGTTCGTGGACCCTTTTCCTCACGTTAGCTAATAATTATTACAAGTATGTTGATGTTTGGAGAATTTTAATTATATTATAAAATGATCTATCTTTAAATAATTGTTTGACTTGGCTAGTTGGGCCAGTTATGGCGGAATAGGCCACAGGTTGGCCATCTCTTCTTCACTGAAATCAGCATATATATGAAACAGTTGCTTCATTTTCTTAAATTAGTTACTATTGTTAGTTTCTTGTGGATTAATTGTGGTACATTCTGTAATTAATCATGTCAAAAAAATTATTGGACAAACACTTCAGTCATTTATTTTATAGATATTGAGTTTTGTATTATCATTTGCAACCTGAACCATTTACTGTCACGTCGATTTAAACATTTGATAATTTAGACAAATAAATTTTGATGGAACTCACATTCTGTGTATGCCTAATGGTGTTTTTGAGGAGACAATTAACAATACATGTATAGGAAGAGCTAATTACTTGTGCAAATAAGGAATCCTAGTCTCTCAAAATTGTGAACAGCCCAGGTACTTGAACCCTTACATTTAAATATCTATCCCACGTTTATAATTATGTTTTATATTTTATCAGTATTAAAATGAATTAATTACTTCCTCTCCACCAAAAATGTATCTGATTTTTGATTTATCCATAGAGTTTGACCTTTCATTATTCAACATTGAAGAGTTAATATGTTTCATTTATTTAAGTTGTGTTGACTCCCTCATGATGTTTATGAGTAATTCATGGCCAATCAATCAGAGACCAAAACATATATAATGTTTATTTTGGTGTATCTATTTCAAGAGAGTTGAATTTTATTTTTAAAACATGGAGAATTCTATTTGTGTCTATAATGAAGTCAAATGTATACCACCCACAACAAGCATCCAAGAATTTCAAATCCTAGCATCAACCTTCAATTTAATATTTCCATAATTTGCTTTCAATACATGAAATCAAAACCGAAGTAGGAACTAGTAATAAAGGAAAAAGGGAGATGGAAGAAAAAATAGGATGTACAAGTTTGTCGTAAATTGTTCTTTTGAATTCAACCAAGCAAATTTGTATACCTTCAATACCCTTGCAGCACATAAGATAATTGACTCAAATACTATTAAAAATCTTATATATTATCGGTATTAAAAAACCAATTCAACTAAAAGTTTAAGCCGGTAAGAGACTCATTTAAGACAATGATAAATATTTTGAAGATAACGGGATTCAAAGACCATATTTGAGAATAGAGATAAGGGCTTTGATACAAAGATAATAAGAGATAAATTTGGGATAAATTAGATAAATGATAAATATTTTGAAGATATCAGGATTCAAACACTTGTAATAGAACCAACTCAACTAAATACTCAAACTAAACGTTGAAGGTTCGATTATAATCTTAAACTCTAACAATCAATTCAATTATATTTATATTTTGTATATATATAAAAGTGATTTGCAATTCCATTAAAAAATTACGATGGAAGAACTTGCATGCCAGGTATGAACAATAAAATATGCACGATCGGTTTGTGGGAGTGAAATAGCTCCTCAGATATGGTGTAGCCTTACAAGAGAAGTGAGGACAATAAGGGTAATTAACATAAGGTGGTCCCTATTCCTAATATGATCCCTTGGGATATACATGGAGGCCTCAAAAAGATGCATGCGGCGAAGTGGATTCCCTAACTTAGATTAATGAGCTCCCCGACTGTTGGGAATCTCCATCAGCTCTTTTAACCCTTTCACTTTGTCAACTCTTTCCCCATATAAATACCCTAATAACATTCATCAACCCAACACTTCACTTCCTAGCTACTCTTGGATCTCATCACTCGCCACACTTTCAATTAATTAGATATTCATATGGCTGGTGTGGAGGGTTCCCCGGGGAGCTCCATGCACGGAGTGACCGGCAGGGAGCAAACGTTCGCCATGTCGGTGGCGTCGCCGATCGTGCCGACGGACACGACGGCGCATTTCGACTTGCCGGTGGACTCGGAGCACAAGGCGAAGAAGTTCAAGCTCTTCTCTTTCGCCAACCCTCACATGCGCACCTTCCACCTCTCTTGGATCTCCTTCTTCCCCTGCTTCGTCTCCACCTTCGCCGCCGCGCCTCTCGTCCCCATCATCCGCGACAACCTCAACCTCACCAAGGCCGACATCGGCAACGCCGGCGTCGCCTCCGTCTCCGGAAGCATTTTCTCCAGGCTCGTCATGGGCGCCGTCTGCGACCTCCTCGGCCCCAGGTACGGCTGCGCCTTCGTCGTCATGCTCTCCGCCCCGACGGGGTTCTGGCTGTCGGTCGTGGGCGGGGCCGGAGGG
>JAYMSW010000033.1:0-37229 GCA_036897725.1 Erodium texanum
TTTGGAGAAAGGGCTTTCTCTGCTGCCGGTGCCGCATTTCTCTCCGCCGTCATCGTTAATCCTCTTGACGTCGCTAAGGTTTGTGTTACCTCTTTCGGTTTTGGTTAGATATACCCATTTGATAATTTTTGTTACTTATTGTTTTTATGCTCTTTTCAAGACCAACCCATTTTTCATTTCTATCAATTCTCTTCCTTTGCTATGGTTGAGCTCTTCATTTGCTATTGCTGGAAGATGCCCATTTAATGGTTATTGCTATTTATCGTGTTTAGTCTCGTTTATGACCAACCCAATTTTCATTTTCATTTCCATTAATTCTCTTCTTTTGCTATATTTGAGTTTGCCTCCTATCTTATTTTCCCCAATTCTCTTCTGTACTGATTTGATGAGGTTGATGACATGTGTTTTGGTGTGCGCATCCACTTTCTTGCTTGTGGGTTTCTCTGCTTCCTAGATTTCCTTGTAACGTATGTTTTGCATCTTTTAAACTGTAAAAAAGTTGGAGGAAGTTTTATTCTTCTTTTAAATCTAAGTGCCGAAGAAGTTTGAAACATTTTTCATTTCCTAAACATAAGGTTGGCATCACTTCATTGTAGAATTTGACCATTGCTGAGGGCTTAAACAATCATCATTAACTTTGATAAAATAGAGATATCATTTCAAGTAACTTGAAACTATTGGTTATGCTATATGCATGTTCTGCAGTTACCATGCATGAACATTTTATTCTTTTCTCATAGTAGTAGTTCTCCAACTCTAAAGTTCACTGTTGGTTTTTGTTGTTTTACCTCCAGACCAGGTTGCAAGCACAGGCTGCTGGGGTTCCATATCAAGGTCTATGTCGTACACCATGTTTTGAAACAAACACGGTATGTGCACTTTTCTATATTGGTGAACATTGTTAAGTTAGAATTTTGGAGGGGTAGTTTGACTGTTCATTATCTTGATTTCTGATATGAGAGGAAAGAAACCTAGATGGAAGTTCTTGGAATTTTCATTTTCTTGTATGATCATAGTAGTTTGGTAGGTAAGGGAAAAGAATAAATAACTTTATGCATATTTCTATCAAATCATATGACTCTATCTCATACATCTGCAAGAGCAGCAAAAAGTATACTGTGTACATATCTTTAATATGCAGACTTTGAATGTGTAATTATCGACTATCATTGTATCACTTGACCACATACATATTATAGTTTGGTCTTTAGAATTACTGTTGAATCTTCTTATACCACCATGTTGTTTCCCATTAATGTGGATTTTGGATTTTTATAGATGCTTCCAGATGTTAGGTACTCTCCCTTCCACAAACGTGCTGTCCTTGGGTATGGATCAGTATGCCCTCCAGAGTGTTCGCGGTATACAGGGACAATGGATGTTTTCTATAAAGTCATACGTGAGGTTAGTTGATATGTGAACTTGCTTACAACCTGATATAAAAAGATTAAATTGCAGCTCTATGTAGGCAACCTGATGTACTTATCAACCTATTGAAAGTTAAGATCACTTTGGTTTTCGTTTTGCCTGTGCTTGCGTATTTTGTATTCTTTTGCTAAGGCTGTGTTCCAGTTATGTTTTGTTTCAAGTTCCATTACCTTCCTGCTTCTGTTATTTTAAACTTATCAGAACATTGTATTTATCAATGTTTCTCATTGGAAGTATTACTAAACTTTCAGAACCTGTTGGATGAATAGATTGTCTTCCCAAACACCTTTTTTTTTTGCACATTACATAAGTTCAAATGTTTATCTATATTCTAGGAACAAATCCCCATTCTCTCTATCATCATTTGAAGTTGGAAGTAAATCTAAGAAATTTGTACGTATTAATATGCCCCAAATTTCCATGTTGGAGTAGTTGATGTCATTTTATTTCTGAAAACGAATGATGTGTCAAACCATGTAATTCATGAGAACCCAGATGGTAGTATATATTGCTTCGTAGGTGCATTGTGCTAGTGTTTGTATGTCTATATTATGGATTCATAAAACTGATATCAAGAAGAATAAGAAATCCTGAGAAATGTGGAAATTTGATTTACTAAAGCCATAGCACGCATGTCACTTGGAATGAGGTTTCTTATAAAGTCAAATCCCATATTCTGCCAATTTTGTGGGAGTTTCTTTATTCCATCAATTATGATATAGCCTTTGTCTAGCACATAAATCACTTATTGCCATAGGCTTTACAGGAATGAATTTGTGCAGGAAGGATTTGCAGGACTCTGGAGGGGAACAAATGCTAGCTTGGCATTGGCTGTCCCAACTGTAAGCCTCAATATTCTCAAACAAAATACCATAAATATGTCGTTCCTTAAGGTTTTCACTTCCTTACCGTTTGCCCAACATTTTTGCTAATTATCGTTCCTTTTCCTTGGTCTGACAGGTGGGAATATATTTGCCTTGTTATGACATTCTCCGTAATTCAATGGAAGATTTCACTGCCAAGAATACCCCGTACTTGACTCCATATGTCCCTTTAGTTGCCGGTGCATTGTCACGTTCGTTAGCTTGTGTCAGTTGTTACCCTGTTGAATTGGCAAGAACCCGCATGCAGGTATCATTGTGACATATTTTCAGTATGACTACAAAAGTTACCACAACGATCGATACATGAATTCTTAGTATGGATCTGTCTTAGAAATTTATACTACCCCTCCTTTTATGTGAAACTCATTCAAGATGTTTAACTAAGGATTAGAATACTCCTCATGATGACTGCTACCTTTGCTTGGTACAAAATTTGCAGATCTAATCAAAGAATACACATTATAATGGGAGGTTTGTCATGCAAGCCCAAGAGTTCCATTTCAATAAATGCTTCTGGTGGAGAGAAGTGCATGTTATATTTAGGGTATCATTATTGTTGTGATTAAACCGCGTATGACATTAACTGTATTCTGATATCCAATCGCAACATAGAAGAAAGGTCTCTATTGCATCTAGTCTTGATGAACTGGTGCTCTTAATTGATGCATTTTTCTTTTGGTTATTTTATGCTACTTTTGTGTGCGTGTTAGAGAACTATTCTGTAAGATGAATGTTTTGGTTAATGTATTTCTCATTTTTTTTTTCGTTTGTAACTAACACAGGCATTTAAAGAAACCCAAAATGGTGTAAAGCCTCCAGGAGTATGGAAGACGTTGCATGGGGTGGTAAATCCAGTAAGGAGTTCAAATGGCATTCAGAACAGTAAGTTGACTTTTGACTGATACTTGTAGATGTTAACCAAGCTTATAGACTGATCTGGCATTATATTGTAAATGTTAAGAGTTCGATGGACAATTTGAGGTTCAACAATATGATAATTTCTTTATGTCTGTGACTTTTGCTGCAGTTCTAAGCTACCGCATTCTATGGACTGGCCTTGGAGCACAACTTGCTCGTGATGTTCCTTTCTCTGCAATTTGCTGGTCAACCCTTGAACCAGTGAGAATTCAAACCTCTAGTAGTTTTGGAAGAAGAGATTGGGTCTTAAGATAGTTCTGCTCCCATGTGAATGCTAAATTTGATTTGGCCATTCTGTGCAGACCAGGAGAAGAGTGCTTGAGCTGGTGGGTGATGAAGCCAGTGTGGGAAGTCTCCTTGGTGCAAATTTCTCAGCTGGTTTTGTTGCCGGATGGCTTGCAGCTGCTGCGACGTGTCCACTAGATGTTGCAAAGACCCGACTCCAGATAGAGGTTATTTCCTTAAAACCAGCTTTATAAAATGCATATTAGCTTTCTGTCTGGATATATCTGCCTCCAACCTTCCACCAACTAATATTGATGTGCATATCTTTATTGAAAGACCAGTATTTTTAATTCTTTGCCTGGTTTCTCTACTAATTATATACAGTATACAGCTTAAAGCATCTGTCTACCAAACTTAGATGTTAGTACTTGTCATGTACAAAATGAGACCTAGGATTCTTTAGTTTTATTAACTTAATATACCTCAGAAACTAGTGAACAGAAAGACTTCACTGTGGTCACTCAATGAAATTATTATCCACAGCAAAAAAATGATGCCCTACTAGTTTGTTGCTAGCCTTTCTCCAATTTGTTTCTAAGTTTTACTAGTATGTTGCTTCATGAATACCAGAAGGATCCTACGAGGGCATTAAATATGACAACAAGACAAACATTGCTGGAAATTTGGAGGTGTGTTTTCTATTTATCAAATGTACCCTCTTTTTTTTTTTTTGTGTAATCCCTGTTTTATTACATAAGTATTAGCTTATCTAGTAAAAATAGTTGATCTTATCATTTATTACAATTTCTAACAAAATTGGGTACACCTTGAAGGAGTCATTATCTAATGTAATATATACTGACACTCTAGGTGGGTCTCACAGTTTAGCTTTCACCCAATGTTGGGTGCACAAGTCAGTATCAAACTTGGCAGTAGTTTGCTTATTAGTTGATATGACAAGAGCTGCAAGCCAAGTAATCTTAAGGTGCAAACCATTATTTAGAAAACATTTTGTATTTTCCATATCATCAGCTATTACTCTATTATATAATACATGAAAGATTGAAAGGAATTTTTTTTATTTGTCCATTGGGGTTGGTTTGGTGGTCAGCGAGCTCTCTCACCTCCTTGAGGTTAGAGGTTCGAATATCAGTGGGTACACTTGCATGGGTACAAGTTTGGGGTGAGGGTTAGATTAGCGTCAGTTTAGGCTTAAAAAAAAATGAAAGATCGAAAGGAACACTCTACCATCTGAGGTTGTTTGGTAGGGTGTGTTTTTATTCTTTCTTTCGATAGGCAATCTATATATGTAAATGTATGTACGAAGACTGGAACCCAAGACATTACTTAATTGGAAGCAAACTAAGTACCACTTGGCCAAACATGGTATTTGTTTGCTAGGATGTGCTATGGGGTGAACACCTAATGGCTGCAACTCCTGTATCATTTGACATGTTCAAGCTTTGAAGATGCACACACACCATTAGAGCACCTACAGTGCAGTCGAAAGCATCAGTCGGTTGCTTATTTTTTTTTTACCTTTCGACTAACAATAGCTCAGACCTTTTGTTTGATGTTTAGACTACATATTAGTGTCTTATTTTTGTATGACTTTTGAATGAGATACACTGGCATCGTCTCAGCTATATGCAATGCAGACATTCTTTAATTATGTGATCTAACTATACTATCGGACTAAACAGCCCTAAAACTGTGGTTGGAACTGTAGGGATGGAGGAGTGAAGGGACTGTTCACAGGAGTGGGACCCCGCGTGGCCCGTGCAGGTCCCTCCGTAGGGATAGTTGTTTCCTTCTATGAAATGGTCAAGTATGCTTTATATTGCAGACACGAACAGACTCAACAATAATGGAGAGAGGGAGTAGACAAGTGCAATTGATAGTGCCAGCGTTATTTTGGGAATAATGTTCCTTCCTGTTATTCCTATAGGAAGTTGTAAAGTATGCTTTACATCAAACACCTGACTCTGAACGAAGACTCATGTTCATGTGCTCTTGCCAGCGAAGATGTGGAAGCTTGATAGCTATGGGGAATGTTTGGCCAAATAACCAGTCCCTTTCCTGGGCCCTCATTGAACCTTCGTCCTTGCATATATATCTTGGATGAAAAGGAGATTGTAAATAGCTTCTTTTTATTATATCCTCCTAAAAGAAACAAAGATAGACGATTTACAGAATAATTTATACAAATAAGTGTTTCAATTGTTGATAGATACCAGTCCAACCATTGTTATTTGTTTTTCACACAATTTGTAGCCTCAGTTTTTAAATTGTGTAAATAATCACAGTTGTACCTGTGAAGTTAATAATTGAACTGCATTTGGTGATACAAGCTTTGGTTTGGTGGCCTATTGAAGGGCACTTGAATGCAGAAAGGACTGGGATTGTTGCATGTGAAGGACACCATGTTACTTCCATAAGAGAGATCTTTGTCATTGCACAGTATCTGATTTGTGGTGACCCTATCAGCTGTGTGTTTTACATTATTTGGGAACAACAATAGGCATATCCCCTTATCCTCACAGCAAGGATGGAACATTGTGCATGCAACATATGACTAAATTTTGTAGGATTTAGTGTCACATTGAGCATACAAATTCTGCAATTCAATTAATGATGGGAGCAGCTGGAACAATATGAATTTTGGAGTACAAATTCCAGGCATCAAAATCTCATAAGAAATGCAATCAGATGAGAAAAAAAAGGGGATCCAAGAGGAGTGAAGAATAAATTAGTTGATTACCCAATAACACTCTCTACCAATTCCACAAAACAAATCCATCACAATAAATCGAATTGAAAAGAAAAAATCCTCCCCCATTATCCACACACACATATGATAGGAGAAAAAAGAGAAACCCTAAAAAGATCTACACTTTGATCATCTTGTCCAGAGCTAAGACCTCAGAAGAAGCTGTAGGAAGATGCATCGAGTGGGTGAATGAGGTATGTCAGCACCAGCGCCACCAGCATTAGCACATACGCAACCCCTTGGTCAATTGAAGTCCCTGAATTCAAACACAATTTTCCGTCAAAAAGCCATTTCCTTTCCCATTTTCCCCAGAAAACTAAATCAGGGTTCTAACATTTTCTTCCTAAATTAGACAACGAAACATTTGAGGGTTTCAGATCCAAACAGAGAAAAAAATAAAAATAAAAAAGGTACAATGAAGAGAACGTACCATCACTGGTAGGGGCAGGAGCGGGAGCGGCGGACTGAGCGGCCACGACAGAGGGAGCAACAATGGCGAAAACCAGAGCCAATACGGCAATTACTCCGAAAACGCCGCTAAACTGTACCGCCATTGTTCGCCACACACACAAAACAAGGTCGAATCAAACAATGAAGGGGTGGGGGACGACCTAGACGATTCCGAAACAGCTAGCCTTCGTGGAGGGGTCAAGTTGGTCTTCTCTCAGGTACTGGTTTGTGGGATGATACAGGAAACAAAGAAATGGTCATGGCATTGGCAGGAGAGAGAGATGAAGAGATTTATAGAGAGAGAAAGAGGGGAGGTGGTGGAAGGCACGGATATGGGCCGGCGGCCCAACAAGCGGAATAAAAAATTAATAAAATAAGATGAAAACAGATGGGCCCCACGATGCGTATCTTTTGAGGCCCAAACCATGTGATAGTTGTTACAGTCTGTCAGCCAAGTTGTCGCTTCCATTTTCCTTTGGATTCTTTTCTCCTTTCTTGATTTCGAATATTTTGATAGCCCTCTCTCTCTCTCTCCTGATTTAACGGCTATTTTGGATTTTCAGTTTCAGTTTTATGTAACGTTAAAATATTCAAATTCGTGTGGAGTGGAAAATTTTCGTCTTCAAATATTTGTTGTGACGATTTTTCAAATATCCATCGATGCTATTTTGTACTTTTGCATCAATTTGAATGTATGCGTTGGACATAGTTTTGGGATGTTTGGTTATGGAGTTAGCTTGATCATAAAGTGTAATACTTGATTATAAAGAATATTTAAGCCAAACTATCTTACTGTAACAATATTTAATATGGCCCTTTTATTGCCTTCAATGTTTTCACGTGGAACACATTCAATCGCACAACTCACGGCACAAAACATATAATGTTTGAAAATCAGACAAGCATCTCCGACACTCACTGGCTATTACATCTCCAACAGATGAAACCCAAATTCCAGATTTGTTGAAACAAACACTTGACAAGTTTTGGGATAGCCTGATACGATACACACGGCTAGATTTTGTATCTCAACCATTATGAACCCAAAACCAAAACAATCATCACATTACACAAGTCCAGTTTACCACAAGCTCTTATATTAAACCAAATTTACATGCAATTCACCACCAAGTGCTGCTTGACCTGAAATTAGACAACATTAAAAAAAACATCATCTTCCTGATCAACCAACAAACAAAACGAAGTAGAATTTACAGTAATGAATATGATTGATGACCTTATCTGGTTTCTTCACACTGCTAAGTTTGGATCTATTGTTCCTGTGGCACTGCCTTCCCCGGTTAGGACATGGTCGGGGTCCTGCAAAAAGAAACACATTTGTTAGAAGACATGAATGAATCGTGTGTCATTATACCTCGTGATTTGTAAGCAGGCACATACCTCCATTCCCCACTTGATATAATCTGGTGATTCACAGGCCTTGTATTCATCAACTAAACTCTCTATTACATCTCGTGATTCGTCAAATTCAGAAAGATCATTGTCCTGTCCAGGTTACATAAAAGAATCAAATAATATGACTAAACATATATAAGAACTCATGGGACTGGTATAGCCCTCAAAGAGATATTTTATCAATCTACTTTTTACTCTTCAATTTTAACAGTTTCTAACTAGACTGTTCTAGGAATTATATTTGAAACGTAAAAAAGGAGGAACATGCCTAGGAAAATAGTAAGTTTGTTCCCCTCACCACATGTAGCAACCATAAATTATTGTGTAAAAGAATTTACAGACCAACAAAAATAATAACTTACAGCGAACATTGGGAACTTCCGATAGTTATCAAGAAAGGCTTGCTTCTTCCTTAGCTTCTCATACTGACTCAAGCACTTGCTGAAAAGATGCCGGATAGTAGTATGACTTGCTAGCATAAGGCCACTAACCTGAAAATTGTATTTGATGATCAAAGATTTAATCACTTCATAGGGAAAAGATAAACCCATATTCTAATCTGTCATCCCACATTTATAAAATCAGGGTAAGGATATTTGTGCTTTCCTTTAACTTTTTAAACAGAATTTCACTAAAGAACAATTCCAGTAAAGAGAAGAAGAATCATATACCCTATGCGCAGTTTGAACATATGGCGACTTTCTAGATAGAGCAACCTGCAAAAAGCAATATTGAACAGGTCATATTTGTTTCTTATCTTAATTTATCTATAAAACATATCATTGACAATAACATAAGATGAGATGTGCTGATAACTGCAACAATTAAAAGACCTGGATGCTTGCAGGACCCCACTCTATAAAGTTAACAAGCTTTCTTTCCCGTATCCTCTGCAAACTTTCATGGACCTGATTTATAAAAGGTAAACATCAAAATGAAGCATGACTACATGTACACATAAGAATTGACACTAAACATGCTAAACAGCTTCTGTCCGAAACTGAGGCATACGTTCAATATAATTTTTTCGGGAATGCAATTGATACTTCAAGAAACCAATGACATCAAATGAAGATGACCTAGTATACAGCCTATAAGGGTAGCAAGATTAGGACCGCTAACAAATATAATTGTAATCCTAACAAAATGTGATATTCGACTTGCCCAATCTGTAAGCCAAAACAGTGATAGAATTGCACATAAAGGTTGTTGGGGAACGAGTCGTGGGAACTGAGGATTGAGTCTCAAATATGGCAACATCTACTACTAGGGATGGCAATTTGGGTCAACCCAGTTAGGTAATCATGTCGAACCTGCCGAACCCGTTTAATTAAATAGGTCATGCAATCCCTTTAACAACCCACCCGTTCAATGACTCTTTAAGCACACAATAGTAATATTCAGCAAAAATTTAATAAAACATGTTATGTCGTGTAACACATTTAGCAACTCACCCATTTCAAGATAAAAGAGTAATTTGTTTTAAAATTATTTAAAAGCATCGTTTCAAGTCGTATTCACTTAACCCATTTATTTAAACATGTTGAGTGTGTTCTGTCGTATAAACCTGCTCATAAATGGTCATGCTAATGTCGTGTAACTCAAACCGCTTAACAATGAATCGTGTTCGGGTTGACCCGATTCCTATGTTACTGAACCTTCTATACAAGACAAACACAACCCATGCACAAAAATGGCCACCCCTATCTACCACTATTGACTTCGAACAAGAGGCCGTGGAAATAAGCAAATATCCATTCAATAACTATTGACCCTCATGTAATTAATAGACATATCAAAAAAGGCCCATGAATATGCAATTATTAAGTGTATGTTGTACATAAAACAACACATTTTCTACGTTTTAGCCAGCGTGAATCAGTACCCTGGGTTGTTATCATATTCAGATAAATACACCTACTTGGCCAGCAACAAGTTGATACTGACATAAAAAAAAAACTTCACCACACCACAGATATGATCTATGGCTTCCAGACAAAATATTTCTTAAGTTGGTAAAGATAAAACAAATGCACTGGATGAGTACTTCTCATCCAATATGCATTTCAAGTTGGCATTAAAATAGGCATCGGAAAAAATCCCTAGAAAAAAAAAACAAAGCAAGGTAAAAGAAGAAGAATAAATAGATTGCATTATGCAGTATTAATATTACCTGTGTTGGGTCCACTTCTCCTTGAATGATATTCAGTATTGATATGTACTTGGCTTGACTGGCCTCTTTCGTTCGAGCATAAGAGGAAACCATGATATTTTTTGGCTAATAAATTTGTAAAGGAGAAAAGAAATATAAGCTATAATTGAAGGAATTTCATTCTACAAAAACTGAAGCAATTACAAGCAGAATATCTTGCCTGCAGAAGTCTTCTCATGACATCTAGCACAGTAGTTTTGCGGATCATATTAGCCTGCCAAGAAATTTAGTTACATCAATTTTTAAATGCTCTTCAATTCAAGTTTGGAGGAAATGTGAGATAGCATGCCTAGCAACTTGATAGAAACCAAACCGTACTGATTTGTTATAGAGTTACACTAGTCTTTACTTTGTATATAGCATTCACTACAACATGGTCATAACTAGACTGGTTAGAGGGCAAAAAATAGAACATGATACTACTTAAAGACTAAATTGACAAAAATACATTCCTTCAGAGCCAGATTGGCATGTAGCGTGATTAACACTTGCCAGAACAACTTTGTCCAATCCTCTGTCACTTGTAAGATAATGTATCCTTAGTATTTAGTGAAGGCCAGGAGCTGAAAAGTACCATAAGTGCTAATATATCTTTTTACTACAAGGGTTTTAGTTTTACAGGGTACTACTTGAAACTTCAAGTAAAATCCTCAATTTTTGGAATCGCCAATACCTTTAGCTTAGTCTTTGAAAATCAACTATTTAACCAAAACAATTTCAGGCTTCAGTTACAAATCTATGTTCCAAATGATGTTAAATAGATACCTGGCTCTCCACTGTAAGTGGTGTATACCCTGTCATCAGAAAATGGCATCTTGGAGTTGGAATTAAGGATGCAAGAAGACCAACCAAGTCATTGTTCATGTATCCTGGATACCGCAGTGTGGTTGTGCTTGCAGACATTACAGTTGAAACCAAAGAATTAGTCTGTGCAAATGTTGGGGTTGATAAATGAAGTCGCTCCACAGCAATTCTATTCAGTGCCGTGTTGTCCAGAACAACAACACAATCAGCATTTAGCGTAAGTCTCTTGAGAGTTAGAAGTGAATTGTAAGGCTGGACCACCACGTCACTTGTCTCCTTTTGGTTGGGAAATACACTGTACGTCTGGACTAACTTTTTGCTGTAGCGATCATTCAAAGCCTCCAACAAATATGAACCCATACCTTCATTATATTAAGTGAGAAGAACACTTAGTAGAGAGGCTGAATAGTAATGAATTAATGAGCCATCATGTATACCAAATCACTGAAATGCAAATACTATTAGATGGAAAAGATGGAACTTATAAACCATATCAAACATAAATGGGCAGTTTTAAATTCTAAGACAACTTACATCTTACTCAGTTCCAAACTACTATGAAATCATTTACTATTTTCTGAACTCTGATTTTTATGAAAACTTAGGTACGAGTTATTATCAAAGTAAGTCAAAATTTCAAATTTTAGTTCATGCAGTTAATACTTCAAGGGAAAACAATTTGGCAGTGAGAAGTAACCAAACCTGAGCCTGTTCCTCCAGCAATTGAGTGACAGAGAACAAAACCCTCAAGGCTATCACTTCCATCAGCTTCTCTGTCAATCATATCCATTATATCTTCTTCCACACCTTTCCCCTGATCAATAATTAGATGACTAAGCAATGTGAAACCCAAATCGCATACACAGTAAATGTCGGATAGAAAGTTTCCAGCATGCCATGAACAAATTTGATAAATAAACCTGACATGAGAAGTAGCACGTTGACAGTCTCTGGTACCAAATACTACTAACACTTCCAAAAGAACCAAAAAAAATCGAAGTGTTTTCACCAAACACAAAGAGAATTTCAAATTCCAACACGCATATGGCTCATGTTATTTATAAATTGCACAAGCATATCACATGTCCAAGTACTCATTATCTCTAAATGTACAGCTACGCAGAACTCATGGGTGGCTCTATATATAATTGAAAGGATGTTGACAACTATGGGAATGGGAAAATCAAGTAACCAACCTGGTGATATCCACTAGCCCAGTTATTTCCAGCGCCTCCTCCATGATCTGAAACAAAGACGTTCTCATGATTGTAAAGATTCCTGTAGTCACTGGTTTGAATACCATTAATGACCCTGGGCTCCAAATCAATCAGTAAAGCCCGAGGTATGTAGTGCTGATCATCAGCTTGGTAAAAGAATACATCTTTCCTGTCACCTCCCTGCAACCATGGTAATTTTGTTAAATTAACCATATTTTTTTGGATTCGTACAGAATGAGGGTTAGGTATCAATAATATCTGTACTATTATGCTATATAGATAAGCAAATTAACTTTCTAATTTTTAAAACTTTTTTGAACATGTAAGGTTCTAAGACTTTGATAGTTAGAGAACATTATAAAGGCATTCACAAATTTGATTTAGCACCCATACTAGCTCCATCATTAAAATTGGGAAACACAGTAAGTCAGAAAGGCCATTTCTTTCTCTTGAATAAACAATAATGCTCTATCAGGTTAGCATTTATTCGACACAATCACTGCTTTGTATAGCCGCATTCTATATTTTTGTAGGTAGAGTGTCATTATGAACATGTGTAAGGCCACAAACATTTGTGGAAGTGCTAATTCAAAGTAGTATAAGAGTTACAATATTAGTCAATTATGTGCACCCTAACACATGCATGGTTCAATGAAAACTAATGCATTCAACACCTCCATAAGTTTCATTCAAATCACAATTTTCCATGCTATCATTAAAATAAAATAAAAACTTTAGCAAAACAACGGAACCAAGCTAAATTACCAAAATAAATAAATATAAAAAAGCAATCGTTAGTTAGCATAGCATCAGTTATATGGCTGAGGAAAACAATTAAAACTCAACTCCATTTCCATGAAGCTTCCCTTTCCACTTCAGTCATTTTATTTTTTTCTCAGCAACCAAACAAATTCACACACTCAAACCTAAAATGATAACATAAGAAATGAGGTATGGTGAAATGATGACCTGGGTGGCGAAGTCTTCAAGAATGCCTTCTTTGCTGATGCCGTGCTCGAGGCAGAGCTGCTTCCAGAACTCCATGCCGATCTGGTTCCCGCATTGTCCTACTTGCAGTGTGATGATTTCTCTAGGCATCTTTTTTCTCGGAAATTAGGGTTTTGAATCGCTGATCCCGGTGGGTGGTGGCAGTTAAGGGGATTTTTGAAAAGAGAGTGGAGAGGGAAAATGGATGAACCTGGGAAGTCGTCAACTCTAAACAGTGCCGTGAGACGAGAGAGAGAGGAGGTCACGATGCCGGCAAATTATGTCGCGCTAATGAGGCTAACATGCGCAATAAGTGCATTTTACCATTTAGGCTTTTGACTAGGTCTTACGAATGATGTTGAGACAAGCCCATACAAGTGGATCCTTCTCTCGGTATAACTGGGCCGTCTTTTTTTTTTTCTTTTTTTGAAACGCACTGGGCCGTCTTTTAAATTGTTGAAAAATCTCATAATACGAGTATACGAGATAAATATACTAAAAATCACTCTTGTCCTAAAAACTAGATAATATATTTGAACCACAAATCCTAACATCTAACAAGTTACATATTGTCACTTCATTACTAAAAATCAGCACATTATGTATGTTCACAAATGTGTTAAGGGCAAGATTGTCGTTTCATACAACCAAATATGTAAGTGATAAAGATTGTACATTCAAGTGATAAAACTTCATATATATTATGATAGTAATGCACGTGTTCATAATTAATGTATAGATTGGTGATAAAACTTGTACATCCAAGTAATAAAAAAAATTAATACATTAGAGCAAAGACAAGAATATTAATAATTTGCGTACACCATACCAGTTCTTCACTTGGACGACGGGATTTTGAGTGACGTCTTTCATGGAGAAAAAAAGGACCGACGTTTCTCAAACCATCACTCAAGCTAGGCACTTATTGTTGTAATTACGGAAACGTCGGCCAAGTTGCCCCTCTTGGCCGATGTATTTGTCGTTCCGTTGGTTAAGATTTCCAAACTCCATGAAAACGAATCATGCATGGTTTTGAGCTGTAAACCTCATTTTCTCTCTCAAATTTCTCTCGAAAGTCTCATATGCTCTCCCAAAATTTTTGATTTTGAAGTTAGTGTTCAAATATTATACTCAATCAAGCTGAAATGGTATGTTTATTGTTAATTCTTTCTTCTTCTTTTCTTTTTGTAAAAAAAAAAAATAGAAATTTGGATGATTTGGTGTTTGAGTTAGTTTGATGAGATGAATTATTGTAGATGCATATTGATGTGTGAACTGTTGAGCATTTTTGATCAATTATTAACTTTTTGTTTATTTTTTTGATATAAATGGGTAGAAAATAATTTGATAGATATTGTGTTTGAGGTTGTTTGATGATGATTTTCTGGATATATGCATGATGCCAGAGAAATTAGAGATTTTGAGTAATAATTAAGTAATTGATGATATAGGAAATATATATATATATATATACACGATGGGTGAAATAATACTGTTGAACATTTTGATAAATTAATAATTAGTTTTTGATTTAAAAAATAAATAAGAGTTGGATGAGTATGGAGAAGCATACAAAAACATTTGCAAAGGTGCAATGAATTTTCTGTATTATCAAAATTGATATATCAAATGACTTTTATTATGAGCTACCTTTACGAAGAAAAGAACTCATCAATGTCACTTGACCTAACACTTACATTAGAATTTTCTTTGGAATGAAGTTTACAAGTTCCCATAAAAAACATGACCACTCCAGGAAGAGAAGCAAGGCAATGTACATTGAAAGATAGTTGTCTGAATTAGAGCTCTGTTTTGAATTTATAAAACAATGTACAGGTTATAGGGATCACTCCAGAAAAGTACCTTGAATATCTGAAGGCTACCTCCTTTACCCTTACTGGAAATTTCACTTCCAAGCACACACATTCCTTTTCTACAATCACTTCATCATTACAAAGAATCTACTATCCACTTCTTATATCTTCTCCAACTGCAGAGCACATTCTAACCTCAGCAGCCATGTTTTAGTTGGAGTATATCGATATCTAGCTAGCTTCCACCTCCAGCTTGTATGTCTACTGCAATTCTAACTTTGGAGCTCGAGTTCGCTTCCATTCAATTATGATCATACTTGGCATGATTCAATATGGAGCAGTGAAATTCATCAGTCTTTACCAACTATAAAACTGGGGACTGTCCAGAGGTTATTGACTTCTTCACATTTTCAAGGCATTAAAAATGTCAAATGAAGATACCCAATCAACCTGCATAGATTTTAAACTTAAACCTTTCATCTGAACAAGGCATGGCAAATTCTCAGGTAGATTCTGCTTCCTCTTACACCATTTGCAGAAGTTTTATGCTTCCACTTGAGTTGGCAGCCACTAGCATGTTCGACTTCTTCCTCCAACATACACTTGAAACAAACTGTCCATTCTCATCAGCACTCTCTTGCCCAGAAATAGGATCAATGGATCCAAACTTGTGAGACATCATTGGCATGGGAAGAGATCTGTAATAACTATAAACCTATTTGCAAAAAAAAAAAAATCATTTGAAGCATACGATCCTGATAGACTTAATTCAAGACGATCATATATTACCTCATTAGTTTCAGAACCACATGCTATGTATCCATCCATAGCAGACAAGCCCACAAAATTCTAATCACGCAGAACAAGACAGTAAGAGCCAACAACAAGATAATTACAATTTCCAACATTTCTAAAGTTAAAAAAACCAACCTTTTCATTAGAATGGCCTCTTAAGGTCAGGACACAAGCATTGGACGAAAGCCCGTCTGAGCTGGTTTTGTTGAGATCCCAAACCTTAATAGTGTTGTCAGTTGATGCAGAAACAATGGTTTCTGAATCCAAAAACTTCACATAGCTCACAGCTTTCTCATGGCCACCTAGAGTGCACCAAGGGCTTATAGTGTTCCTGAGATCATAGCAAGAGATTTTGTAGTCAGCAGATCCAGATGCCAACAGATGACTTGAGCAAGGTGAGAACTGCACACAGCACACATTGGCCGGGTTCATGATAGTGCACAGTGAATCTTTCTGCACACAAACCAGACATTCATATTTTTTTCATTAGATTTGTGAAAATACCATAAATGCATGCTAAAGCAGTTAATTATGTCATGTGAGAACGAGCTTACCTGGTTAATGTTCCACAACTTAACAGAACGGTCATCACTTCCACTAGCCAGTGTTGTTGGGTCTGCAAGAGAGAAGTCAACAGACCAAGCTCTCTTTTGGTGCTCTGCGTACTGAGAGAAGCCTTGACCAGTGCTTGCATCCCACATCTGAACCACACCGTGATAATCAGTTGAAGCCAAATAGTTCTTTATGTAGTTGTTCCAGCAAACACAGCTAAACTTAGAATTGCTTGACATCTCAACCACAGGATAATGAATGTCAATAGACTCATTTGAAAGTGCACTGAACTCAAAAATCTTGATTTTCTTGGATACACCAGCTGCAGCAATGTAATCTTGATCCCGGTCAAAACCCATAGAACAGATAACATTTGCAGAGTTCAGAAGATCTCCATTTCTCAGCATACCCTTTACTTCGAACTTACTATAACGAGCAAATTTGCATAAACCTTCAGAGAAGGCACCAAGGCGATCAGTGCATTTCTGATTCATGCTTAGCTTGTCTTTCTCATTTAGAACCTGAGAACAATCATCTCTATCTTTTAGTACATTTTTATCAGATCGTTCTTCTTCACCAGATTCTTTCTTTATAGATTTCATGGAGAAGTAAGCATTTTGGAACTGACTGATATTCCCCATCAACCTTGTCTCCATAGTACTTGACAGTAAAAGAGCATCTGAACTCTTGAGGTCTTCAAGATGAGACTGTTTATTGCTTGCATCAAGAGAGTCATTGATTGTCCAAGAAAAGATCAAGTCTTTACCTTTCGAGTGCCGCCTCTCAATTTCCTTAATATCTTCTTCCAAGCACTCGATATCTTTTACTACTTCAGAAGCACGCTTAAGCTTTTGATCTTTCAACGAAACTAGAAAATGAAGTAAGGGCTCTGTTTCAGCAGCATCGACATCAACAGATGCAGAGAGTTCATCTTCACAGTGCAGCTCCTGGGGCAGGGATGAACATAACAATTCAGACTGTATGATTTTCCTGACATAGAACCACATCCACAGGTTTAATGGACATGATCTACCTATGAATGAATACAAGACATCCATTGATATTATCTCATAACATGATCACATATGCAGAATACCTGGTTGTGGGACGTGATGAAGGTTGAGGATGAAGAAGCCAAAGACAAAGACCAGCTTCCACTTGATTTTCAGAAAGAAAATTCGGAGTAAGAATCCGATGGCGCAAATCTAACATTGCTGCATGATAGGCTTCCCATGACTTAAAAGAGCTGAGAAGCTGATGAAACTAACCCACATCAGTCTAAACTCAAGTCTAAGGATTAATTGTTAGGGGAAGTTGTGTTTTACTACCCTGTACTGTACACGATTTGCAGTATACTACCCTGTACTTCAAGTTTGTTGCAATTGTCAATATCTTTGCTTTTAATAACAGAATTGGAAGTCAAATGCCTTATGTATTACAAAAAAATAAAAATAACAGAATTGTCCTTATGCATAAAACTTTAAAATTCCTTTTATTTTTATTTTATAAGTTTAATTTTTTCCCTTAAATTATTACTAAAATAAATAACTTAAGAGGTTGTAAAGTGGCACGCTTCAAAGTTCAGGGTAGGATACTGAAAATCATGCATAGTATAGGGTAGTATATTTAAAATTTCCCCATCATTAAAACCCAAAGCGAGCAAGATGGATAAGAGTTCAGTACATGTAATCAAAAAGTTATGATTTTTCAGAATGATAATACATTCTCACCTCGAAAAGAAAAACTCCAAGGCTGTAGATATTCGATGAACATGTACAGCCCCAACCATTTAACTCTTCCGGGCTTGTATACCACTTTTTTTCCAGCTGAGGAGTTACCGTACTCAAGAGATGGCTTCTCGCAACAGATGCACTTTCACAACTGGAATTATTCCAACCATCAATTTCACTACTAGAGCTGAACTGAGGAAGTTGAGTGACACACTTCGCGTCCTCACTGAGCTTTTGCTGCTTAGCACCCAAATGATGATAAGTGACATTCTCTAAGTCTCTCTTTGCCAGTGGACCGGTATATTTAACTGCATTTGATGGCAACAATATGAACTGTGATGGTCTTAAGTCCAGCAATGCAATTTCTTGAGAATGTGAAAAATCTATCAACTCCACAATCTGCTTAAATAAACAAAGGGTTTCAACTTTATTAACAGTAAGACGCCCAGGCTGTAGATACTCTCTCAAGCAAATACCAGTATGAGAAGAACGTCTTTCATTATTAACACTTGATTTTAACAACACATCAGATGCTTCCTCAACTGTAGAAGCCATTTTAACATTTCCACTAGGAGCTTCTATGGTTTTTGATGCAGCATCTTCACTTCTGATAGTGTTCTTGGGGAAAAAATGAGAAAAGTTAGGTGTAGATAGTTGTCTTAGTCGGGTTCCTCCAACAGAAACTTTATCAGCCAATGTGACCTTCTCATCACTGTCCCTTAAAGGAACAGAAGTTCCAGCTGGATCTCCATAAACTTGAGACACAGAAGCATTGAGTGGATAACTGGTTCTAGATCCACTAGCTAACTGATATAAATGTTGCCACTGACCCTTGCTTGAATTGTTTGGTCCAAAAGAGCTCCTAATATTACTTGTTTTCAACTCCTCAACCACAAGACCCGTGTCACTCATAGAAGATAAGCCATTACCGGGAGGTGAAGATCCAACCAAAGAAGTTACACCACTGAGATTTTTACCCTCTCTCTGCTTCTTATAACCTTTGGATGAGTACTCTGGGTTGCTCCTATTATATGGGCACATCACTGGCGATGGAAGTGAACTATCTTTCCTTTCAAGGTCTACATTTCTAGCCAAATTGTTCCCAGCTACTTCCTCTCTTCCTTTGTCTATATCTTCGTTACCGACATCATCATTTGTATCCATGAGTAGTTAAAATCACAACTCCTTCATCAAACCCCAAAAATTAACTTAGAAGATAATTGAATCTTGATGTATCAGAACCAAACACAAATGAACAGTACATTGAGCAAGCACAATAGATGAAATGCTTAGTGTGCATTACACAATTAACAAACAGTTAACCAACATGTAATGAAAAAATAAAGAAAAACCCACAATCAATTTCAATCAACACAAGTACATTAGCAAACAATATCATGAAAACCCATAAATTTAGACATCCTGGTTCCTAGTCCCCAGACAAGAAATTCCCATAAAACACAAAATAACCCATTTAAGAAGAAGAAAAAAGACATGCAATTAAATTAGCATGAGATGCAACAAGGGATGGAGTGAGGAGAAGCATTGAAGTGTCACTTATCAATGGTGACTGCAAAAACCCATCAAAAACTGAAATGAAGAGAAGCATGTAAATTAATGAATCACTTACTAGGAAGAAGAAGTGCAGAGGCAGATAAGCAAAGGCATAATCATTGGAGAAGATATGGTATGAGAAGCGCAAGGTAACAAAACAACACCACTCGCAATCACACAAAGGAATAAAGCACAGAGTGTGTGAGAGAGAAGGGGTCAGGTCAGCCTCAAATGGAATTCGGAAAATAAAATATCTTCATAGCATAGCCAATGCCATGATCCAACTCAATCTCATTTCTTTTTTCAAGTTCTATTTTTTTCGAATTTTATGTCACACTTCTGTCAGTTTGGGACAAAGCGGCCTTCTCGCTATCTCCAGATATTTTTCCACTCCAAATTAGTTTGTGGCTAAAAAAATATGACTTAATTTATTGCGATTTTTTTATTTATTTCATTTGGTCATAATCTGGACACGAGCAGGAGAGAAATAAAGTCAAGTTAATAGAATTAGAGTGACACAGATGAAAGACTAGCAACGTTTTCCCAACAATTTCTGGGAGTCAAAATAATCATTAACATTCACCACTAATTTTATAGTTAGAACTGACACGTCATGTGATTAAGCCTAACTTATTTAATGTTTGTGTTGAATTTGTCCAACATATATAATTAGACAAATAATATGACTCTTAAAGATGCCACAATAGTTTTATTAAAATAAATAATGAAACATGTTAGTTCATTTAACTCGTCTAATAACTCATTTAAAAATTATAATTATAATTTGTATCATAAATTATTTAAAAATTTAAAATTCCTGCAAACACATACAAATTACTACAATAAAATTAGAGTCTTGATGATAAAAATAAACTGACTTTTATATCAATCAAATCTTATTAGTAAATATGTTAAATGTTGTATGTCAAACTGTCAACTGACATATAAATGGTTCAGTTGTAACTCTTCTTTTTTTTTTTTATAATAGTTGTAATCCATTTATTATGATGTTAAACTCTTCAAAATTATAAAATCTTTTATATTCTTTAAAAATAAATTAGACATTTATTTAACAGAGGGTAAATGTGGTTAAATATCATAGAGTATATAAGCTATTCATTAAACTGGATTAAATTATTTACCTTAGTATCATAACAATCAAAATCTAAATACCACCGTCAAATAACTATAAAAGATGACTTCCAAAATTTAGAATATCTTCGGGTCCAAAAGATAAAAGCTCTCTAGGGTTTGTAGCTCTCTATTATGGTTCTTTGTGTTGTTGCAGTTTGAAGAGGGGATGAGCTTTTGAGCTCTTCTGGATATATTCTCCCCATCTTCGGTCTCTTTCTTTCGACACATGTAGTGGTTCCTCATCGGATTTGACGTCAAGCTCCTCATCTCTCCATCCCCGGGCAACTGTCGTCACCCCGCCTTGTCCATCTGCGTCGCCCACTACCTCGGTCCGGTCTCTGGCCTCCCCGGCCTGCAATCGTTCCACTGCTCGCCCTGCTTCTGTCTGTGCCCTCTACTCAGTCTTGCTCCTCCTCACCTATACGTGGGCCATTGGCCGCCCTGTCCCTTGCTTGCGCCTGTGCGGGCCGCTTGGCCCTCGCCTTTTATCTGTCATGACTCGCACCATCCGACCTCTAGCCCTACCGCCCTGGCCTGCTACATGGGTCCATTGTGCTTTCTTTCACCGAGACTTGTTTGGTTGTGGTGATCATGTCTAAGAAAGTACTACTTCGTGTCCTGTATTAGCTTGCTCTCTTTTTTGGCTAGTCCATAAGGTGTCAGAGTTAGTCTGACTTAGGTGCGCATCTATTACGATATTTGGATACACATTATTGTGGTTTTAAGTCATTTTTGTGGTTCGTTATGCTGATGTTTATTGAGACTTCTGTGTAGGTCATACATCTTTTTTGGTATTGATTCGTATAGAAGCTCTTGACAGTTATGAGTCATAGTCTGACATGACCTATTTGGTCGGAATTTTTTCTTTAAAGCTAGTCTCTTTCGTCTAATGAAACCGTCTTTATTTAAAAATATATATATATAAAAAATGACTTCTTCAAAAAAAAAAAGTAAATAAAATGACACGTATCTCTTGTAAATGGTTGTGAGTTGTGACTGTATTTAATATGGGGCTCATCTATGATTTTGATTTCAAACATCTTTAATGGGACAATCAGCTAACCCACAAGTATGGAAGCATGTTTTATATGTAATTCTTAATCCAATTTTAAACTAGCTCTTTTATCTGTTAGAATTCGAATACTAGACTTGCACTTCGCAGTGCCTGTTTTGACTAACCAAGTTAACCCTGCCAATAGTGTGGACGAGAGGTGGGTAATTTTATTTGCTAGGAAGAACTAGCCAGCTCAGTCCGTGAAGAGCACTTTGGCCACCACAAACCAAAGGATCCGAAGAAACTAGAGACCAAATCATAGGCCAATCGACCAATACATGAAAAATTAATTAAGAGAGAAAGCAAGCAATAATCACAAATTGAAGTAAAATTTAGGCAATGCTCGCTAGTTCTCATGAAGAAGCATACATATGCATTTGTTGCATACTCCATCCAAATACTTATTGACTCATCATATGGATGAGAAGCTAAAAACTAAAGCATGTTCAAGGAACCATGGATAAGAAAATCACACTTTATAACACACAGACAAAAAGGAAGAAACTGCCCCTAATTCACCTCCCCTCCATCTTCCTGCCTACAAAAATAGCACCTCTTCCTCAACCACATTTTGCAATTTCAGTCTGATATTTTGACCTCAACTCCTAGAATGTCCTTCACTACCTCGTACGACACAAATGCAAGTGCTATGGATGGGACTACCTGCAGAAGATGGCAGTATCAGGATTAATATAAAAGCCAAATACAAGACTCCCCTAACATTTACAATCTCTATGACAAGTATTTAATGTTGGGGTAATTGCTTAAAATTACCCTTTTGAATCATCCTAAACTACCTTTTGACAAAATGTGAACTCTAAGAACTTCTTGTTTATTTTCATGATTCATTTCAGTCAAGAGACACATTCTCTATGTTCTTTGCTATACTCATTTTATCTCATGTAATTGGGCGATTCAAAAGAGTAGTTTAAAGTTCACATTTTGTTAAAAGGTAGTTTTCCATAAGAGGACGTTTCAAACGGGTATGCTAAATCAACCCCCCCTTTAATGTTATTCAACTTTACATGGCAAGAACTGGAAGGACTTACCTTGACAGAATTAGGGACTAGACCCTTGTAGAGAGCCCCAACACCCTCATATCGGACAGTTTTCCTGAACGCATCAATCATGCCAATATATTCCAATGAGGCTTTGTTCCTCCCATCACCTCTGACAATGGAATCAGCATCCTTCCACCCAACCATTTGCATTCTCCGGCGTATGACATCAAGAGGATAAGCAACGGTTTGGCCAACAGTTCCTGCTGCAGCACCACATGCAAGCCTTGTAGTCACACTCAACTCAGAATCTTCAACTAGTCCCAATGGGTTACTTTTTATTAACCAATCTTTGAGTGATTCATACACAGCAAAGTTGAGACCAACATAAGGAATCTGCCAAAATCAAGAGTATTGAGGGTCACATGATGCATAAAGACAACATTACAGCAGTAACGTGAATTGCAAATCATCAAGTAACAGAGAAACAGAACTTACAACTCCAATTACAGAAGGAAGCCAACCCTTGTACAAAGCTCGTGGACCTTCTTCACGCAGCACAGTTGACAGCGCATGAAACATTCCTCTGTACTGGTAAGGAGACTTCTCTGTCTGCAAACAAGACAAGTAAAAAATTGAATCCTTATGACAAAAGGATGCACACATGAAAATATATATGATGAGTTGATTGAAATAATATGTTTTGTAGTAGATATTTCTAAGACAAAAGTATCACAAAGAAAAAATAGATAACGACAATGCATCATATAGAGTCAGGACATGCAGTAAGTTACCTGTACGGTTATCCTGCCTCGTACCATGTCCATGGGGTAAGTTGCAGACATGGCAATTATTCCAGCACAGGCTCCAGCTCCAAGACGTAAAATTGGAGTGAGCTGAGCATCCTCTGCAGAAAGTAAGAAGCAAAAGGGTTGAGTTTAAATATTTTCTGTCACATACCAACAATCTAGATTTTATGGTCATACAAAATAAGTATATCAAATCAACAAAATGCAGATTGTTATATGAGTAAAATCGGAAATGTTTGTTATTGAAAAAGCAGCAGAAACCATTACTTTCACATGGTTGCACTCTTTTTTTTCCTAGGAGGTAGGGATATGACAAACCAAATTGCTTCTCTAAACTCTTAACTTTTAATCTCAGCCTGTATTCTATTACTTAGTCCTAAAGTTCCATTGTATGACTTTTAAGTCTATTTCCTCCAAAATAATTTAACTTTGAATAACACCATTTATATATATAGGTATTATAGTACTTTTTCTTCCCTTCTCAGACATCTTGTTAGTTCTCAAGATTGGTTAAAGAGGTCTGTCAACCACTTAACTCCCATCTCCCTGAGATACTTGCAAACTTCTACAGAAATGTTACTTGGCCCAACTGGTTTTCCTTCTTTCATTTTCTTTAGCTTATCTTTAATCTCTCAATCCTCTGCAATTGTATAATTGTTTTATTGTCCCTTTACCAGGTATACAATTCTAAATAAACACCAGAACTCAAGATAACTTTATTACTGCCCAAAGAAATGAAGTTTAAATCATGTGTAACTTGAAAAAATATTGGTACTGTGTGAACAGCAACCCATTAATGTGACAAATTAATACAAAAGGTAAAAAATGGGCATACCATTGCCTGGCTGCTGTCGGTACAGATGCAAAATCCCCCTGTCAAAAAAGTGAGAAAACACTTATAAAAATTAAGTAATATAATATTTAGGAAGTATAAAACTATCTACTATTGAAACTTTAATTTAGGTACTGTAAATATTTTTTTTTTTTATTCTTTAGGTTGAAATACAAAAGTACATTAATTTTATCAGAGTGATTATTAATCACAAGATTTGTCGGTGGAGACAAAACTTTGATTGTATTTTGTATTTTTCAGAAGAAGAAAAACAACAAGAACAAGTTTCTCTTATTATCCCTGCTCTTTGGCTGTCAATCACTTAAAGAGGCCACATTTCCGAATCTAAACAATCCAGCAAATTTTGTCCAAAACATTTAGTTTGGCAAGACAAATTTGGCCTGTCCTACCAACATCACTTAATTTTCATTGACTGGACCTCAAAACAAAATCCAAAACAAATTTCAAGTAAAAGAATCCAAAAGGCAGCATTATAAGTTTTGAATAGCAAACATAATAACACGACATTAAATGCGTGCATAAGAGACATACTTAGAGGCTTGTTCATAGCTAAAGAACTTCACTGCTGAGTTTGGCACAATGCGAGCACAATTAGTACCATTGCCTTTGAACAGCCCACGGAAGCCCTCAGTTCTCCATATATATTTCAAACCCTGAATAGTCCCATTGTACTTAATGTTATGGGGATTCTGAACCTGCATATTGCAAAATATAATTAATGACAATATAAAATTCAAAATTCTCAGTTGAGTAAATAGGTGTGAAAAATTAATGGACAGAGCAAGATATAATTGAAAGTTTGAAAAAGAAACCTGTAATAATATTTTCAACCGTTCCAGTGGTGCAACAGCAGACCTTGACCTGCATCAACATTAAATAGAGCATCGATATGTTAATGTTAAGAGTTCAAAGATAAACATCAGGTTTTACACTTAATCATGTGGTGTGTGAATCATGCTCGAATTTCACCAGGAAACTGGTAGTCAGAGCATATAGCATATAGCAATTTGTAAAAGTAATTTGAACTTAATCTATCAATAATGATCGGTCTGCCAATGCTATTCCTTCAACAACAACAATAATATCGAAATTGCTCAGCTAATTTAGCAGAAACCACACTCAAAGGGAACAAAATGAGAAAGAATTGAACTTCATCCAACAATTCCTTGACAAAACGCAACAACTCTGTTCCGTACCAACTACAACAGCACTGGACAGTGTCAACATGAAGGAAACCAATTAATTAATGTATAGATTGAAAACATAAACAGGATATAACGAAAGAAGGCGAAACTCACACTCCTCCGGCAACGCCTCCGGCGACCAGAGACTTGCAGATACTGAGAACCGCGTAGCTGGGAGCCCTGACGCCTTCTCCGGCCAGCTTGGCCTCCTCGGCGAGGTTCACTATCGTGGCCACCGCCTTGACGTCCTCCGATGCCATGATCGACTAAAGACTAGAAACTTGACGATCGATAGAAACGAAGCGGCCAAGGCCGTCGACGGCGGAACAGTAGATCGTGGGAGAAGGGGATCGGATCAGGTGTGGATCAAATTACGAGGGAGCCACAGCATTCATGTTCCTCGGTGTGCGTGAAAATGGAGTGAGGTCGTGGCGGCGACGGCTCGGCAAGTAGTGAAATGAAAGAGAGGTCTCGACAGTCAAGTGTAGGAGACGGCGTTTGCGTTTCTCATACAGTCCGTTTGTTTTGGTAGTGCGGGGACTGGTTGGCTCCCACGTGGATCTGATGCTACTTCCAAACCTACCCTTATTGTTCCTTGTCTATTTTTTATTATTATTTTATAGTTGAAATTAATTAATAGCGAACTATTTATTATAGAAATTAAATAAAGTGCGTTGTGATTGAGAAGGACACAGTCCTAATTAAGGACTGAATAAATAAATAACTGTTGTATTTTTTTGTTTTATTTTAAAATAAATAGAAAAGAAGTTTTGGTTGGGACTAGAATGGTGATGAGAGGGTCCTACAAATAAGGAAAGGTGTCAGTTGGTGGTGACGGGTTTGACAGAGTCAGTGACGCCAGCAGAGAATGTAGAACTCTTTCTCGTGCGGAAACGGAAACCTAAGCACTCTTCGACGGCCGTTCCATAGTAGGTGGGCCCATCTTCGCCAGTTTAAACCTCCTCGGATGACGTCGTCTTTCCAGTATAGGAAACTAATAGAATTGGGCCGTGTTCACTCGTTTGGACTATTATTATTTTTACATGGGCTTCTGTAGGAGCCCACTTTGATTTGCTTTTGTAGTTATAGGGTTTGATTTTGGGGAGTTTAGAGTTTGATTATGGGGAGACAGTAGTGTCAGGGTTCGATTTGGGGAGAGGATAGGGTAGGATTCGATATTTAGGGTTTGAATAGTTTAGGGTTTACTTTGGGAGAGGGTATTTTAGGGAATTCCAAAAATCTGGGTTGCATGTGCAACTCATGTGATCTGAAAAGTGTGAAATTTAACGATTGCAAACGGAAAAAATCTTCAATTTTACAGACGACTTAAAATGATCGATACTTTTTAAACATATATATTTCACCACCATTAGTTTTTGATCTTACCCCGAAGTTTACTAATATACAAATGTTCAGGTGCTTAGTCTTTTATCTTTATGGTCCAAATTTCAAATTAAGGCCGTTGAATAAATCTTAATTATAATTCAATAATAATAATATTTTTATTTGAAGAAAGTGATCTGATACTAAAACAATTTTGGAAGTTACAATTTTCAGCTCCTATTAAAATGAATTCAATATATAGATGATCATTTAAACTCTCTGACATTGATTTGTATCCATATATGGAATTCTTTGAGCTTGCATTTGATTGGAATAAAAGGGGCCTCACCTCACCTGCTACATTAATTGATTTTACTTGGAAATATTTCAGTGGAGTAACTCATATTTATTGCTTTGGACCATAAATGGATTCTAGAGTCTGTCAAACGAGGCAGACTTTGTATAGTGTATATATAATTAGATGAGTAAATATATAGGTACCATATATAGTCGTGTAGAAGAAAAAAAAGAGAGTGTGGGTTTGATTTTTTTTTTTGATACAAGTAAAGCTGCCACTAGTGTGTATCTCACGAGATACAGTTAATATACTTGCTTGAACGGGACAGTCATCCGTACACAATTGTGTCCCGACTCGAAACATTGTTACCGCGGCGATTAACTGTTAGACTACTGACGACAATTCCAATTAACACTGGATTACACTCCGATCATCTCTACCCCCGAAAGCTACGGTATTGGACTCAAAAGCCTTCGATGGGCACCTAAACCAGATGAGGATCCAATAAGTAAATGATGGTGCAGTGCAGTGGAGGTGGATAAGAGAGTCACTCCACACTAGCACAACACCAATAGCTTGATAAATAAGTGATATATATATCTTGGTGGTTTCGTGCGTCTATCCCAATCCCATATCTCCATTACCATTTATCAACTAATGTGTATAATCATTGGGCTCTTGACCTCAAACTTAGTTGCAAACGTTTACTTCCAACTTTTTTTTTTCATAAACCATTTACTTCCAGCTTATGAGGACCATATATATACATATATGGTGGACTTTTGGAACCCTAGAATGTCATATATTTTTTACAACCAGTCATGGTTGTAGTTTGTCAACTACAAATGTATATGCTTAAATGGACGGTACGAGAGATCAGAAATTTATAATATTATTGGTTAGGGATTAGGATACAATTACATTTTATTCAAACTCAATTTGTTGTCGTCTGTATGAGGATAAATGTTAATGTATTATCATAAAAAGATGCACATTTATTCACCTCTTAACAAAAATATACGAGACCTTCATTTATAAGGTTCAATTTTCAAATCAACTAAATTTTAACATGATATATCATAGTTTGGTCTCTCACTTACACTCTTATAAACTACCAACTTAATTATTATTTCAGATACATAACTAAGGACAGATTCAGAGGGGTATAGGGTATGCCACGATATACCTTTGTTCCTGAAAGTTTCATAATATTGTAGAGCTCTCAGTTACTTTTGACTTGATATTTTATGGACCTAAATCGGAGTTCGTATGAAAAAAATTATAATTATTTGAGATTCTGCTGCATGGTTGACTCTTTTTTGTATTATAAAATACTCTTTTTAACTCTAGACCCTTTTAGAACCTCCAAAAATCCGATATTTGATAACCCTTGACAATATACCTTAAATTGTATTACAGATCCGCTCCTGTACATAACATGCATGTTTCATAATATAAATTATCTCCGTTGTGAAAAAAAAGGAATATTAATTGTTTTATAAACCAGAAATAAAACATATATTTGAAACGGATGAAACACAGTTATATATGTTTATTTGGTAAGCTTTCATTCCAATATTTTTGTGCCACAGCAAAGGATATTCGATTATGATGCTGGAACAGTTTATATAGTTATCCTCGTCAAAAACAATAAATTTCAACCAATGAAGTATTTATTGGGATAATTGCTTTACTCGTGTAGTTAATACTACAAACAAAATTAATTAGTCATTATCTATTTAGTTCTTGTGTTCTACGACTAGACCGTAGGGAAATGGAGTGTTTTTGTCCTTATGTGTATAATTATTGCTACTACTACTTCAGACCATGTGTGATCATTCATAATAATACTGTAAGAGGGCCATAAACCATACTTAGATTTAATTTTAGAGAGGTTACAATGTAAACAAAATTGTTGATTGCAGGGTCATTTTTCTAAATTAATCTAAACTTTATTAGAAACATCTCAAATACTGATATTTAATGAAAATATGTATAGCTTTTTTTTTTTATCATTTCACTATATTGGTCGATAAAATTAACCATTGGCTCCAACCAAAAATAGAAATCAAGAAATAAATAAATTCCATTTTTGGATTAGAGATATGCAAAAAAAACACATTTGAGGACCATTGCTTGCAACTTGCAGTAGCAGAATAATTCAAGAATAGGCTTTATTTTTTTGGGGGTTATGCTAATTATATTCTAACTCAAAATTTCATAGATGAATGTGTTTATTTTTAGAAAATTACTCTTATTAATTTCATAGATGTGTGATATTTATGGTGTTTTAAATTTTGATAATTTTTTATTCATCTAAAAATAGTGGACTGATTCATCACTTGATAGATATAAAAGGGTCTTACTTATAAATTTGTCTTTAGACAAGTTGGGATGTTAAAGTCCGACACGATACATTTGTCGTGTTTGTTACATATACCTTACACGATTAATGCAAGTAGGCATTTCTATTGTGGAGCTTAATCGATCTGATATATTTAACCCCAAGATATTAGAATTTGATATTCTTAGTCTTATACCAATAAAAGCCAAGAATTTATTCATCACTTCACAGGTGGATCTTTTCAATCCGTTTTCATCTAAGAAGAGATATTAATTACAAATTCACATAAAATAATATAAACGTATTCACCACTTAACAAAACAAAACACATCTATTTTAGATGGTTGAAATATCAACAAATTAAAAAGTTGATTCGATATTTCCTGAACAAAAAAAGCATAATAATGTTAGACAAGGGGAACATCTTACATCACAACAACAATTCATGCAAGTCCTGTTCGATGTAATGGTTTTATTTAGTGGTGTAATTAAATTAACAGCCGCACAGATAAGGTTGATCCACTTGTCTGATTAGTCCATTTCGATTATAAATCTGACTTGTCCAATCATCGATAACAACTCGGATTAGATTCTAAGCACCCAAAAGTGGCATGTTTCAGATTATTCTCTATATATATTTTTCGCCAACACCGTAGTCTTGACAATATATATGTTTCTTTTTTTTGTTTGTGACGCTCACTCGTGTCACAAATTTGCATGTGGTTAGATCTTAGTGGAATTGGGTGTCTTCAAATACGTTAGTGATTAAATTTTCAATTCTCAGTTTGAGTATGTCGTCTTAAGCTATGCTTATTGGTGTATAAATAAAGTATTATTTGCGTCTGATTTGATGCGCATTTATCGTATTGTTAGTGTATATTTATTGTATTGTCAGGTCTGTTCTGGTTGTTAAACGGTACATGAGCTATGCTTATTCAAAGTTGGCTGTAACTTAATATGCTACGTACATTTATTTCAAAAAAAAAAAAGTTTAAGTTTTAAACATATATTAAAAGAAAATTTTTGTCTATATATCGATAAAGTGCTTAGATATTGAATTTGAAGGCAAAGGTTCACCTGTCCTATTGTTTTATATTGGCTCAAATATTTTTTTTTAATTATAATTATTTGATCTAAATAATATTATCATAATTAATTTTTATATTTAATTTTTTTTTGAAACAAGAACGATTTCATTAGACAAACGATACCGTCGCAATAGAAAGAGACTAGCTCTAGTAGAAAATACATCCGACCAAATAAGACATGCTAGACTATGACTCACAACTGTCGAGAGCTTACACAAAGGAAACAATGCCAAAAATGATTAATGACCTACGTAGAAGTTCCACTAAATATTAGCATAACGATACCAAACCTACCAGACTAAGCTGTCATAAAGTCACAATAATTGTGGAGCCAAATACCGCAATAGGTGCATACCTAAAGTCAGACTAAGCTAACGTCTTATTGATTAACAAAAAAAGAAAAAAACTTCATACTAAAACATGAGCCGAAGCAGGGAGATGACAGCAGCGCGGGGATTTTGGGCAAAGGGGAGACGGTGCAGATGGTCCACTATCAAGGCCGGATCCAACAGCAACAAAGAAAAGAACCGGAGATGGGGAAAGTATGCTCAATGAGCTCTCATCCCCTCTCCATACTCCGATAACCGGTGAAAACCCTAGAAAGAGAGAGTCTGCTTTGAAAACCCTAAAAGTGTTTTTTTTGTAAGTATTTGGAAAATAATTATTAATATTTATATTTAATTAAACTATGATCATAATAATAAAACATCAAACAATTAATTAAATGTCAATCTTAATTTTTTAAGTTTCCATTCAAATGATTTAATTAATCAACTAGTATTGTTTATGATTGTTTGATAAATTAATTTTTTTGAGTACATTAAAATTTTAATATAATAATGAATTATTAAAATTATACGATTGAATTAGGTAGATGTGTGACTAAGTAACACCAAGAGTTCTTAAAAGAAGTAACATCAAGAGTGTGATAGATTTTATTTAAATTACACAACTGAATTATAAAAAGAGATTTTGCAACTTTTGGTAGCCTTACTTTGAGTAATATTATTTTAATGCCAAAATTGGTACTTTATTTTCGTGCCGAAAACAGTACTAGCGGACGTTAGTCTCCGTCATTACTTTCGTGAAGTGAAGCTGAGCTAACATCGGAAATGCATTCCTCTTAATGTACATGTTTAAAATAGGCTTACGTGGACCCATCTGAAACAATTATTTATCTATTAAAATAAAATGGTCCCCTCAACTTTTTTCTTATTGCGTTTTAACCCCCGAGTCTATCACCGAGTTTCAACATCCATGACCGAAATCCTCCTCCGCCTGACCCGACCCGACCTGATTCAATCCTGGTACTTCCTCGCATCTTCTTTGGATCTCTAGTCCACGCTAATTATATGAACGCCGCTTTTTCGCAAACCCGATGTCCGAAACAGGCAAGGGATCCTCATTTATTACTCGCATTAAAATACCAGGGGTAAAAAAGTCATTTCATATATCCGTAAATTGAGAACTTATCCAAGGGCAGGACGGTCAGAAGAAAGAAGACAAAAATAAATGCACCGATAGTGGACGGGGCTATATAAAATGGTGCCACTGCCAGCGGAATCTTCGTCACAACCAAACACTTCTCCGATATATCATTTTCATTTTGCAAAATTGTAAACCCCGAAAAGTCTTTTCTCTCTCAATTGTTTGTGCGCCACTGCTCAATTTTCGTGGAAGAGAGACAGAGACGCATAGTAATCGGCGAATGACTCAGTAACGTGTGTCACCTTTCTCTTCTTCGTCGAGATCGAGACCCACCGATCTTCTCTCTCCTCTCCATAAAAAGCCTCACTCTGTCACTCCCTCCACTCTCAGTTCTTGGTTGCAGGTAACTTCGATACCCAGAAGATTGGAACCCATAAAATTTTTATCAGTTTTTGGGAGCTTCCCTTTTTTTTTTATATTACCAAAAGGCCTTTCACTTTCTCTGATTCCATATTGCTGCTTCCCGAATTCGGTATCGCATCTGATCTCTCTCGCTACCCTTTTGACTCTAGTTTCTGTTTTCTTTTTTAACAATTTCCATTTCCAATTCGGATTTCGATGATTGAGCTTATTTGGGCTTTGGATATTTGCTGCGTTTCTGGTCTGGGATTTGGTTTCCCTGAAAAACCTGGATCGTTGACCTACTGAGCCGCCGTGAAAAGTAGAGATGACTAGCTATTTACTACTACCTGTGACCATTTGGGTTTGTTGTAGAACACTTGTTTTCATGGGATTGGGTCTCTCTGAAGACTCCTTTTTCGTGATTTTGACTTCACATGATATCTTACCTTTCTGTTTCTACAAATCTTCACCTTTTCCGTTTCTGGGCGTGCGAGGAACCGCTGAAGTCCCTTCAGCTATGCCGATGAAGAACTGGTGATGATGGGTTGGTCTTTCCAATCTGAACAGCCCTCTTCCTGTGCTTTGAGGGAAAGATTTTGTTTGTAGTTCATTGAATGCAGCCTAGGTGTTTGCTTATTTGTCTGTGTGCACGAACCATTAATCAGCATATTAATTATGAGTCTCTGTATAGTTTCTTGTCTACCCCTTTTGTCCTGAGTCAACTTCTAGTCCTGCTTGGTTTTTTGCTGTTCTGTTTCCTGATTATATAAGGTTCTTCTGATGCAGAGCAGTTGGTGAGGATGCTTGAGAAGATGGATGGACTCAATCCAGAGACTGTGATACAGGAATTTGAAGCCAAGACTAAGGAAGCTGGGAGGGTTCAGGAAGAGACCCTCAAGAAGATCCTTGAAGATAATGGTTCTGCAGAGTACTTACAGAACCTTGGCCTTAATGGAAGGACTGACCCTGAAAGTTTCAAGGCTTGTGTCCCACTTGTCTCCCACCAGGATCTGGAGCCTTATATTCAGAGGATCATCGATGGCGACAGCTCCCCAATTCTTACTGGGAATCCCATAACCACAATCTCATTAAGGTATGATCTATGCTTAGAATCTCTTATTGTTTGTAGATTTTGAGGCTAATTATTGTTTGCTTGCATTTTTGCAGCTCTGGCACTACTCAAGGGAAGCCCAAGTTTGTGCCTTTCAATGAAGAATTGATGGAAACCACTGTGCAGATATATCAAACTTCCTTTGCTTTTAGGAACAGGTGTGAAGTGAACTTCATCTTGGTTATCTATTTTTGCTAACTTAAAGCTATTGGTGAGTTGATGAATCTAAATCATGTAATTTGCAGGGAATTTAAGACTGAGAAGGGGAAGGCTTTGGTCTTTATCTACAGCAGCAAGCAATTCAAAACCAAAGGAGGCCTAGTAGCAGGAACTGCTACAACAAATGTGTTCACCAGTTCAAGATTCAAGAACACCATGAAAGCAATCCAGTCAGAACTTTGCAGTCCTGATGAAGTCATATTTGCTCCTGACTTCAACCAGTCGTTGTATTGCCATCTCTTATGCGGGCTCATATTCTGTGACGAAGTTCAACTCGTATCCTCCACCTTTGCCCACAGCATCATCCATGCCTTCCAAACCTTCACACAGGTCTGGGAAGAACTCTGCATTGACATACGCGACGGTGTCCTCTCCAGCAGGATCACTCACCCCTCAATCAGAATGGCAATGTCAAAACTCCTGAACCCAAATCCTGAACTTGCAGATTCCATACACAACAAGTGCTCAGGACTTAGTAATTGGTATGGGTTGATACCGGTGTTGTTCCCAAACTGTAAGTACATATATGGGATCATGACCGGGTCTATGGAGCCTTATTGCAAGAAGTTGAGGCACTATGCAGGGCAGATTCCTCTGGTTACTGCTGATTACGGTGCTTCTGAGGGATGGATTGCTGCTAATGTCAATCCAAAGCTAGCCCCTGAGCTTGCCACTTATGCTGTGCTGCCCCACATTGGATACTTTGAGTTCCTTCCCATCAGAAATATGGAGTCTCAACCAGTAAATCTCGTGGAAGTCAAGCTTGGTGAAGAGTATGAGGTCATTATCACCAATTTTGCAGGTACGAAAGCATATTGAAAACAGTCTCGGTAACTTTTCCTCGTCACATTGTCTTGTTGCCTACAATTATTGTTGTTTTTACTCTGTAGTGGTTAAGGATCCAGCTGGCTTGGATACTTGAATATTTGATTGCTTGTAGAGTTGGATAGTCATTCTTAATTTAATCGAACGGTTGAATCAGATTAAGATTCCATAACTATAGCCTTTCGTAGGTCTAGTTGGCATTTTGTTGTCTCCTCTGTATGAATATGACACAATAATAGAAAACTGGGTTTCATTTTCAAAGAAAACCCATGTGTGCAGGGCCACATACTTGCACTATTTTCAAACTCTGTACATTATATATTTGCAACTTGCCCAATCGTTTCCTTGTAGAGGCAAACTTTTCATTTATTTTTTTGTATTTCAACATGCACTTCACTATATATGTTTCAAACTATGCAATATTGTCACATTGTAGTTGATGCTTTGTCCTTACTCCTTATGTAACATGCATTTAAATTTGTCCAACTAAGCACATGGATGGGATATTGTTGCAGGCTTGTACCGGTATAGACTAGGGGATGTCGTGAAGGTTACGGGGTTCCATAACTCAACCCCAGAGCTGAAATTTGTGTGCAGGAGCAATCTGGTACTGAGCATCAACATTGACAAGAACACAGAGAAGGACCTGCAGCTAGCTGTGGAAGAAGCAGCCCAAGTGTTGTCGGAAGAGAAGCTTGAAGTTGTTGACTTCTCGAGCCATGTGGATCTATCCACAGACCCGGGACACTATGTCATATTCTGGGAGATCAGCGGGGACGCGAGCGAAGAAGTCCTGCAAGAATGTTGCAATTGCTTGGATGGGTCGTTCCTGGACGCGGGCTATCTTGGGTCGCGCAAGGTGAAGACCATAGGTCCTCTGGAGCTGAGGTTGGTGCAGAGGGGAACGTTCCAGAAGATTCTGGAACATTACTTGGCACAGGGGTCTGCGATTAACCAGTTCAAGACGCCAAGGTGTGTGGGTCCGGCGAACAGGGTGGTGTTGCAGATTCTGGGAGATAATGTTGTAAAGAGCTACTTCAGTAGTGCGTACGGGTAAATAAATATGTATTCTCATGCTTTGGTCTTAACCATGGTAGTGCGATGCAATAACGTTTCAACACTGTTTCTTTTGTGCCGCGAAATTGTTTGATGCTTTGATTTATCTTTCTCTACTGCACTGCACTTAACATGTGCTTAAAATCTTCAAAAGCTTTTTTTTAAAAATTTTATATATAGACAGTGTGAAACGAATAGTTTCAACAAAATACACGTTCAATGTTGTGAAATAACGGTGAGTTACCAATGTGTATGAACAAATCACGTCGTTAGATATATTGTTTGAATTTGAAGCAAAATATTCTTGTTCGGGTAAGATTCAACTTTTCAAATTAACTTAAGCACTGATTAAGGTCTAACAGAGGAATTTTTATAGAAGAATTAGACTAGAACAATTTTGAACTTGAATTATTGTGATTACACAAATAACGGTGACCATGACATGAACATGGTGACGTCTTTGGAGATAATGGTTCTGCTCATAATTTTTTCCGCCTTTTTTTGTGTTCTCTTCAAAACCGTTAGATTCATACTCTCAGCTATTTGTAACCGACACTTGGATAAACTTAGGATAGACGTGACAGAACAAAATCGCCACCAACAATGAGTATCATTAATCAGGTCAAAAAGTAAGATACGTTTTATTGGGTCTGTTGTGTACTTTAATTTCAACCTGTCCTATACTTTTGTTGGGTGTGTTCAACGAAAAGTGTTATAAAACTGTGGAGAGTGATCACATACCGATTCATCATTATGGTCAACGTAACCTCAATCATCATGTTGACCAAAAACAAGTATAAATTCTGAAAGAAGAAACAATTGTTAGCAAGAAACTATATAGTAATAGCAATTTAATACGAGATGGATGTTCCTCCCGACCATACACGATTGGAGACCAGAAAGTTACAATGAAAATGGTGATTAAAGTGAAAGGATGGCATTATTTGTTTGATCTCCTAAAAAGATGGATTCATTATTAAGCTCACACAGTGAAGCAACATTGAAACCAAAGCAAAGAACATAAGTGTCATGTTAGTTTCGTTTTATTATTACCTTTTTTTGTTGTTGATGAATTTCATTCTATTTTGTATTTGTCCCCGCTTATGTAGTAGGGATTTGATTACCAACTAAACTTAATAATATTTTGATTATTTTTTTTTAAAAAAACACGACATGTGTTGTAAAAGTGGCCTCCACATAAGTGTAGTCTTCGGGACTTTTCTTCGTGAGTAAGATTGGTCCCCTCCCTATTATATATAGAGAAAGCGGTGACTTATATTCTATAATGCATCTTCTCTTACTTTTAAATATTTGGCCTCTTCAAAAATACATATATATATATATATA
>JAYMSW010000034.1:0-37115 GCA_036897725.1 Erodium texanum
ACCGTCTCTACTGCAGTGAGAAACAAAATAAACTGCCCTGTTCTAGCCACAAAGGGTGAGTTTGTTGGAAAGGAGATTCTTCTACGTTGTGCAGCAGCCAGTTTCTGCCATTTCCTGACCAATTTGATGAGTCTTCTTGGGGTGATCATAGTTTCAAATACTAGACTGAAGAAAGGAACTTAGAGTTGTGTGTGGCTTGTAGAAGGCTCTTGGAAATGTATGACTTATATAGACCAGCTGGAACAGACATCAGCACATGCTCTTGCTTTCTTGGAGTTACTTGGACTTGTAGGATTTATCACCTCGTGGTTGTCAAGCAAGATGGCATCGTGGGCATGTTTGGTGATTACTCAGCATGATAATCTGAGGTAGGCCACTGTTTCTTGTTTCCATGATTTATGACCTTTGTTTTCTTCTGTCAGAACTTGTTGTGGTCCTACACATGCCCCTAAATTAATACGTGGTCTACGACAAGACTTGTAGACTTCCTCTTAGCCAAAATCTCAACAATAATATTCTTTAGGCATGTATTAACTCATGAACATTTGGTTGAATCAAGCTTTTTTTAACAGTGTGAAGTCTCAAAAGAGAGGACAATTCACTCGTGAATATACATCAAGTTTATACTTAATGTTGACTCAGTGAGCAAGTTTCTTTGAATAAGCAACAATCTTGTTAGTTGTTCAAATGTAGCTCATGCAGGAAGGGATTGGTAAGGATCTGTACCATTGGTCTTCGGAATTGACAAATCTATTTGTCATGCATCCTGACCTGGTAAAATGGAAATGAAAACTGATTTATATGTTTAGTTCTCTAGTGAAACGATGGATTGTGTGACTAAGATTGTTCCTAGTTTTCATATCCACTCTTACACACACATTGTCTAATTTGTCATACCAAACCATGTGACTAGTTATGTGAGAATGTGACTAGTTTTGTTCACATTGTTAATCTGAACAAAATAAATAGTTAAGTTTCTAGTTGTACCTATGCTGAGCGTTCATAGACCAAACCATGTGACTAGTTATGTGAGAATGTGATGGACTTGCTTGTATGTCTGGTGGTTGATGGGCACAATCTCTGGATATAACCAGTTGGCTTGCAAGTTGTAGACCACAAAACAGTACGTATTAGTAATATTTGAAAGGTTATAAGCTTCTATTTGTTGTTTCAAGACGTCAACAATATATGGAAGAACTGCATTTCCTGTGAACTTTACAAATGTGAAAAATGCATATAACAGTTTTCTATACATTAGAACCGTGTGATTTGATCTCTATACAGTATATTTGTGAAAACATGACTATTTCAGAAGCCATAAATTAATGTCTGGTGGTGGTTTTGCTGAACAGCTGAGGAAGACAATGCTGAGACGTGGCATGTTAAGGAAGCAAGCAAAGCCTTCTCTTGCTCCTCTGCAATGCATCCTTGAGCCAGTGGAATGATGCACTCCAAGAAGGCACTATCACAAGGCAGGGTGATGGGCCCATCAGTTGGGAATCCAAATTCATCTTCTGACAACCGAAGCAGCTCAACAAATACATTTTTGCTTAGAAGCTCCAATGGCACCATGAACCGCCCCTTGCTAGCCACAAAGGATGAGTTTGCTGGAAATGATATTCTCCTACGCTGCGCAGCAGCTAGTTTCTGCCACTTCCTGGCCAATTTAACGAGTCTTCTTGGGGTGATCATGGTGCGGATACTAGAGAGAGTGATATCAGACAAGACTAAAAAAGTGAAATTGAGAGCTGGGTGATGGTTTTGATTCTGCTGAAGGTCTTGGAAATGTATGACTTATATAGACTCACATGAACAAACATGAGCATATACCCTTGCTTTCTCGGAGGATTTATGTCCTCGTGATTGTCAAGCAAGAGGGTGTTGTGGGCATGTTTGGCTATTACTCAGCATGATAACCTCAGGTAGGCCATTGTTTCTTGTTTGTGATTTCTTATTTCCATGTTTGTGACCTTTGTTTTCTTATGTCAGAGCCTGTTGTTGTCCTACACATGCTGCTAATATAATATTCACTTTAGGACAAGATTTATCCCAATTATACTTCTAGCCGAAATCTGAATAAAAATCTTCTTTGGGTAGTTATTAACTACTGAACTTAAATAATTGCCATCAAAATCACAAGAATCAAATTCTTGTTAGAATTTAACTCTGTCCTCTAGTGAGGCCAATCCAAAGCATATGGGAGAGACATGGATGCGTTGAACTAATCAACATGTTCTCCAACTTATTATTGCTTGTGGTTAGAATCCATGTCTCATCAATCATCTATGTGTTCCTTGTATCAATATTGGAAAATAAACCATGTGGTTATCAAATATAGGATCATGAGCACAAAGGCAAAATCTTTAAAGATTAGGATTGGCTATAGGGGTCAAGATCTTGAGCATTAGTGATCAGTAATGTTTGAGAATGAGAAAATTCCCAAACTTTTACATCTTTTGCGTATATGCTCTTAGTTGTTTGTTATTCTACAGTTTGATTCAAAAAAGTTTTGTCTCAAAATAAACCATAGTCAACTGCTAAACAAAGTAACCTCCTCGGATTCATATTGGCTTTGTCTCTGTCATAGTTTACTTCACTCTTAGTAATATACAAACAGTTGGATTTATGCTCTTAATAGAAATTGTGTTAAAAATTTGCTAACTACCTGAAACAAAGCATCATTTTCTGATAATTAACTAGATGATGTACTTGCCGATACCTTCAAGGTTTGAGCCTAATGAAACATGAGTCCTAGTAATATCCAAACAATTTGATTTATATTTCCTTCTGGCATAGTGTTAAAATTTAGCTAACTACATGAAACAATGCAGCATATATGCTCATATTTGTTTACTGTTCTAAGTTTGATTTAAGGAAGTTTTGTCCTAGAAGAAAGCAGAGTCAACTGCTAAACAAAGTAACTTGGATTCATATTGGCTTTGTCTCTTCTTTTCCTTGGCCATTTTCCCAACCAATGAGGGTAGGCTTTTACGTATGGCTGTCAAAAGCCTACCTACAACCCTCCTCTTTTATCCTGGCTATGTCTCTGTCATAGTTAATCTCAATCTTAGTAATGTCCAAGCAGTTTGGTTCATCTTGTTTAACCGCAATTGTGTAAAAAAAATCGCTAATTACCCTAAACCAAGGTGTCATTTTCAGTTATTAACTAACTAATGTACTTGCCTATACCCCAGGGTTTAAGCCTAAAGAAATAATCAATTCTTGTTATCTCTGTAGCTTTACTTGTGATCTCCTTATTGTTTGGACCAAACCAATTGTAAAAATTCATAATACCAAAGCTTGCTTGCCCAACTGGTCAAAACACTTGAACTAGTGGCCTGGGACAAGGGTTTGAGTCTCAACAACAGTACCCATTTCTTCTTAATTTATCTTCCTCTCCCAACTTCTACTGAGTCAAGTGGCAAAAATAGTGTTCCATAATAAATAAGGGAGGCCTTGAGCCAAAATCTGGATACATTTTGAAAGCTGATCAAAAAAGTGAATTGTTAATAAATCTTCCATCTTTTATTCCTGTGGTGTAGCTGTTCTTATGCTAAGAGTTTTTAGACCAAACCATGTGACTAGTTATGTGAGAATCGTTGTTTGTGTGAAGGACTGGCTTCTTTGTCTGGTGGTTTATGGGCACAATCTCTGGATATAACCAGTTGGCTTGGAGGTTATAGGCCACAGAATAGTACAATTTTTGAAAGGTTATTAGGCCTTTGTTGTTTCGAGACGTCAACAGTATATGGAAGAACTGCATTTTTTAACTTTACAAATGTGAAAATCACATATAACAGAGTCTATACATTAGAACCATATGATTTGTATGTATACAGTATATCTGTGAAAAACATGTCTATTTCAGAAGCCATGAATTAATGTCTGCTGTTGGTTCTGCTGTGCAGCTGAGGAAGACAATGCTGAGACGCGACATGTTATGGAAGTTAACAAAGCTTTCTCTAGCTCATCTGCAATGCATCCTTTAACAAGTTCAATGATGTACTCCAAGAAGGAACTGTCACAAGGCAAGGTGATTGGCCCATCAGTTGGCAATCCAAACTCCTCTTCTGACAACCGAAACAACTCAACAAACACATTTTTGCTTAGAAACTCCAATGGCACAATGAATCGCTTCTCATCTGTTGTGTACACAACAAAGTGGCCCTTGCTTGCCACAAAGTATGAATTTTCTTGAATTGTGACTCTTCTTCGTTGCACTGCAGCCAGTTTCTGCCACTTCTTGGCCAATTTGATGAGTCTTCTTGGGGTGATCATGGTGTAGGTACTAGAGATAGTGATATCAAACAAGATAGAAGAAACGAAGTTGAGAGCTGTGTGGCTTGTAGTGGGCTCTTGTGGTGGTGCTTGAAGTCTTGGAAATGTATGACTTATATAGACTCACAGGAATAGACAATGGCATATGCTCTTGCTTTCTTGGAGGATTTATGGCTTAGGGATTGTCAAGCAAGAGGGCAATGTGGGCAGGTTTGGCAATTATTCAGCATGATAATTGATAACCAAGGTAAGCCATTGTTTCTTGTTTATTAGTTCTTAATTATTTTCATGAGTTGTGACCTTTGTTTCCTTATGTCAGAGCCTGTTTTGGTCCCCTACACATGCAGCTAATATAATATTCACTTTAGGACAAGATTTATCCCAATTATACTTTTAGCCAAAATCTGAATAAAAATCTTCTTTGGGAAGTTATTAACTATTGAACTTAATCAGTTTCCATCAAAATCGACAAGAATCAGGTTTTTGAATTTAGCTATGTCCTTTAGTGCAACTGACCCAAAGCCCCACTGGAGAAGCTTGAGTTCATTGTACTAATCTACATGTTCTCAAACTTCTTGCTAGTGGTTAGAAGCCATGGTTCTTCAATCATGTATCTGTACTTTGTATCAATAGTGGAAAATAAACCATGTGGGTATCAGATATAGGATCATAAACACATGGCAAGATTTGTGAAGATTATGATTGGCTATAGCCTATAGGTGTCAAATTATAGGTAGTACATGGTCAGGGATGCAAGTTCTTTGGTGTTAGTGATAATAATGTCTGAACATGAGAAAAATCCTAAACATTTACATCTGTTGCATATATGCTCTTATTTGGTTATTATTCTGTAGTTTGATTTAAGTAAGTTCTGTCCTAGAAGAAAGCATAGTCAACTGCTAAACAAAGTAACTTCCTTGGAGTCATTTTGGCTTTGTCTCTGTCATAGTTAATTTCAATCTTAGTAATATCCAAACAGTTTGGTTCATGTTGCTTTACGGCAATTTTGTTTTAAAAAAATTGCTAACTGTAACTACCCGAAACAAGGTGTCATTTTCTGTTAATTAACTAGCTGATGTGCTTGCTTATACCTTCGAGGTTTAAGCCTAAAGAAAGAATCAATTCTCGTTATCTCAATAGCTGTACTTGAGATCTCTTTATTGTTTGGACCAAACCAACTGTAAATTCTTCACAACAAAGCTTGCTTGTCCAACTGGTCAAGCACTCTAACGTATGGTCTCTTTTGTCTTAATTTATCTCCCTCTCCCAACTTCTGTTGGACCTCTACCAACTTCTGTTGGGTCAAGTGGTAAAAACAGAGCTCCCCTCTACATTAGGGCGATCTTGAGCCAAAATCTTTATACACTTAAAAGCTGATGAAAAAAAGTGAATTTTTCATAAATCTTTGATCTTTTATTCATGTGGGTATGTGAGAGTTTTTAGACCAAACCATGTGACTAGTTATGTGAGACTTGAAGTTTGTCTGATGGAATTGATTGTATGTCTGGTGGTTGATAGGCATGGTCACTGGATCTAACCAGTTGGCTTGCATGTTTTGAACCACAGTGCTTCTCTCTCCACACAAACCACAGAATTGTATTCAAGAGTAATTTTTGAAAGGTCACCAAACCTCTGTTTGTTGTATCAAGATGACAACAATATATGGAAGAAATGTCTTCCTGGCTAAGCTTATAAATGTAGAAACTTGTATATTACAGTGTGTTTTTTTATACATCAGAATGTATGATTTGTATATACACAATATATCTGTGAAAACATGTCTATTTCAGAAGCCAAAAATTAATGTCTGGTGGTGGTTCTGCTGTACAGCTGAGGAAGACAATTCTGAGACACGACATGTCATAGAAGTGAGCAAAGCTTTCTCTAGCTCCTCTGCAATGCATCCCTGAACCAGTGGAATGATGTACTCCAAGAAGGCACTGTCACAAGGCAAGGTGATCGGCCCATCAGTTGGCAATCCAAACTCCTCTTCTGACAACCGAAACAGCTCAACAAATACATTTTTGCTTAGAAGCTGCAATGGCACCATGAACCTCTTCTCATCAGCTGTGTACACAACAAAATGGCCCTTGCTTGCCACAAAGGATGAGTTTGCTTGCAATGTGATTCTTCTTCGTTGGGCTGCAGCCAGTTTCTGCCACTTCTTGGCCAATTTAATGAGTCTTCTTGGGGTGATCATGGTGCAGGTCCTAGGATAGTGATATCAGATGACAGAAGAAAATGAATTTGAGAGCTGTGTGGCTTGTAGAAGGCTCTTGTGGTGGTGCTGATTCTGGTGAAGGTCTTGAAAATGTATGGCTTATATAGACTCAGCCAGAACAGACATCAGCACATGCTCTTGCTTTCTTGGAGGCCTCATGGCCTCGTGATTGTCAAGCAAGAGGGCATCGTGGGCGTGTTTGGCGATTGCTCAACATGATAACCTCAGGTAGGCCATTGTTGCTTGTTTTTTTATTTCTTATTTCCATGTGTTGTGACCTTTGTTTTCTTATGTCAGAGCCTGTTGTGGTCCTACACATGCTGCTAGTATAATATTCACTTTAGGACAAGATTTGTAGCAATTTTTTAGCCAAAATCAGAACAAAAATCTTCTCTTGGTAGTTATTAACTACTGAACTTTATCAGTTTCCATCAAAATCAACAAGAATCAAGTTCTTGTTAGAATTTAGCTCTGTCCTCTAGTGAAACCAATCCAACGCCTATGGGAGAGGCATGGATTCATTGAACTAATCTACATGTTCTCCAACTTATTATTGCTTGTGGTTGGAATCCATGGCTCATCAATCATGTGTGTTCCTTGTATCAGTATTGGAAAATAAACCATGTGGGTATCAAATATAGGATCATGAGCACAAAGGCAAAATCTTTAAAGTTTAGGATTGGCTATAGGGGTCAAGATCTTGAGCATTAGTGATCAATAATGTTTGAGAATGAGAAAATTCTCAAATGTTTACATCTGCTACGTATATGCTCTTAGCTGTTTATTATTCTACAATTTGATTCAAGAAAGTTTTTCCCCAGAATAAAGCATAGTCAACTGCTAAACAAAGTAACCTCCTTGGATTCATATTGGCTTTGTCTCTGTCATAGTTTATTTCAATCTTAGTAATATACAAACAGTTGGACAAATGTTTCGTTACGTCAATTGTGTAAAAATTTGCTAACTACCTGAAAGAAAGCATCATTTTCTGTTAATTAACTAGATGATGCACTAGCCGATACCTTCAAGGTTTAGGCTTAATGAAACATGAATCTTAGTAATATCCAAACAGTTTGTTCATGTTGCTTTCTTGCAAAGTGTTGAAATTTAGCTAACTACATGAAACAATGCAGCGTATATGCTCTTATTTGTTTATTATTCTAAATTCGATTCAAGGAAGTTTTGTCCCAGAAGAAAGTAGAGTCAACTGCTAAGCAAAGTAAACTGGATTCATATTGGCTTTGTCTCTTCTTCTTCTGATTTTGGGTTCTTTCTTGCTAGTTTTGGGTTTCCTGCTGATTTTGCAATTGAAGATGTCCTTATTCCAATGAATCCAGGTATTTATGCTAAAGACTGTTCCTTGTTCATTGCTGAGTTGCTAAATATTAGTTGTGTTGATCTATTTAGCTTGAGATAAATTGTTTAAACTTAGTGTAATATACTATGATTTCTAGTTAGTACTTAATCTGATATCGAATGCGTTTAGGATTGCAATTGAGGATTGAGAGTAGTATAAATATACTAATCAAAACCTAGCCTCACTTTGTGTCTGTGATCTCTGTATTTCCTGTTCCTCTCAGTAAAATTTTACTTTCTGCCCATTCCTGTTCCTCTCAGTAAAATTTTCCACTCTGCCCATAGACGTAGTCAGCATCAATGTGAGTGAACTGTACATCATTTTTTGTTTATTTTTCACCTGGTAAAATATTATTTACCGTTGAATATGTCTTGAATTAGAATTGTCAATGGGTTCTGGAGGAGCCACCCTAAACGATATAAGATGAGTTGTGTTATGATTTCCGAACTATTGTTTATGTGAGGAATGCTGTCAAGGTTGAGGAAGAGATCATCAAGTTGATAAGCTTGGAGTTGAAGCTATTCAACTTCAACGGCTAGTTTGGGCTTTTCAAAGGAATGAGAAAGGGTGAGGTCAGCAACTTATCCTAATGATGTCGTTCCGCTTAATCAAATAGAGCTATCGGACATGTGGATGACTCTCCTTCGCTTTGCTCTAAAGCTTCGTGACTGTTGGAACAATACATGTCGTCTTTAGCAGGATCGTTCTTGTACGAGTGCTAACTTGGAGTTTTTGTCTTCACCTGAGTATAAGAACTAGTCGTTAGTCCTCGACTAAGATTTGTGTGATTTGCTATGAATCTCTAGCCTCTCGAGGAGTCCTTATCCAGGGATAATCGGGTTTTATCTTGTAATTTCTGCATTTTCGATCAATACAATCCATTTTTGTAGCAATTCGAGCTAGTGAGGAACGTGAGATCCTCACAATTTGTATCAGAACCCGGACCCTTATCCAGCAACCTCACTTCCAACACTCATCCACCAATGGAGCCTATAATACAAGCAGCAGCTCATCAAATCTGGAGATTAGGCTTGCAGAGCATGACAAACATTTCCATAAACTCAACTAAGAGGTAAGCAATATCTCAAGCTCTATGGGAAAGCATTGTTAGAGTATAAAACTATAATTGGGCCTTCGACTATCAGCTTAACCTTTTAGTTGAGTTGGTTCTCTAATATGGTATCAGAGCTTGGTACCTCACAAACACGGGTTTGAATCCCACTCTCTACAACATACATATTATTACAGATGTGAAAGAAACTGACAAAACATTCCCATATAACAAACATGAAAGAGGATTATGCTAATACTTGTTAAATAGAGTAGATTTCATGTGTGCCCTAATCTAAAACAAGGAGGACGAGGAAATACAAGTCAAAGTAATTGAAGAGTGCAACACAAAACCAACAATCATAATTTTTGGCATAGTAAGAAGGTCTCCATATTGCCTCACTCTAGTTCCTCTAAATCTTTTATTGATAAGAAGATACTAAGAAGATTGTGCTTTGAAATAGTGTTAATAGATCCTATGAGAGTAGCAGATAGGAAGTCCTGCACTGCAAACTCAACATGCTATGTAAAATTGGAAATGCAAAGACACATATTCTTAGTTATTAGAGAACCAACTCAATTAAAAGTTTAAACTGATAGTTAAGCTCAATTATAGTTTTATACTCCAACATGCGCCTTTACGGACAAGCCCCTTTACGGGTTTTGATGTGAAATTTAGGAAGATATAAGAGCCCATTGAGAAGAGAAATACAGGCATAGAAAATGAATAATAAGAGGCCCATTAAGGGCGAATGAGATAAATAAAAAAATAATTAGTATTTTTGCATAATGGGGGATTCAAACCCGTGTCCATGAGATACCGACTCCGGTACCATATTAGAGAACCAACTCAACTAAAAACTTAAACTGATAATTGAAAGCCCAATTATAGTTTTATATTCTAATACTTGGGACTATTATGGATAATGCCAATTGATGAATATGATTTACTCCTAGGAGTGGACTGGATGGATGTCATCAACATTGATTCTTTCAACTATATTGAAAGATGGTTCTCTTTTACAATCCAAGAAAAAACCCGTCTATGTACCAGATGACATAAAATGGCAATGGTGATTATGATTAACAACCAATAGATGAATAAAAAAGATGGCATGACCAACATGTCTACTTAGGCCAAGTATGAAAGATTGAAGAGGTAACAGTGAATAAAGAAGTCAAACCTAAAATCCACAAGCTATTTGACAATTTCTCTAAGTTCTTCAACATTCCATAGGGCCTTCCTCCCATAAGATATCATGATCATGCCATCCTTCTTCTCAAAAAATGCAGTCCTCTGAATGTCAGACCGTATAGGTACAAACATATATTATTGAGAAGTTTGTTTAGAAAATGCTAGAATCGAGATTCAGTCAACATACCAATAGTCATTTTTCATTTGCTATACTCTTAATTAAGAAAAAAAAAAATGGATCATAGAGATTTTGTGTTGATTATAGAAAACTAAATCAAATTATAATCAAAGACAAATTTCCAATACCAACAATAGATTAATTGGTAGGCGAGTTAAGTGGTAGCAAATACGTTTCAACACTAGGCTTAAGGTCTTGATTCCATCATATAAGATCGATGGAGGATGAAGAACTCAAGACAACTTTTAGAACACACTATAGTCATTTTGAATTCAAGGTCATGCCCTTTGAATTGTCTAATGCCCCTGTTACATTGCAATCACTGATAAACAGTGTCCTAAAGGAGTATATGAGAGAGTTTGTGTTTGTTTTCTTTAATGATATACAATGTACAATAGCAGTCCAATAATCAAACAGGACCATGTGAAAACAAAAATTAAGTTTTGCAAATAACATATTACTTATTAAGATAAAGTATATCAAAACCCAAAATGGTATACGTTATTACTAAAATTTTATAAAGAAAGTTTGCATTCATCAAGCAAATAATAGGAGATGTAGAATAAACGGGTTCTATGATTTATTTATAGCACTCTTTTTCTCAAACGAATGGTAAAGATTTACTTAACAAAAAGTCATCCACACTAACTAAAATATATCATCTAGAAACTTTTATACAAATATATAGGTACTTGAAAACCATATACAATTATATAAATACTCGAATTAAGAACATTCTACCAAAAAAATTACTAATTATTGTGAAACAGTGTAAATATAAAAATTATGTAGCTTATAGGGTTACATAAAACCAATATTTATGTAACGCTATACCTGAATGGAGAATAAATTTTTTTTTTTTTTGTCATTTATTGCCATCAGTATTGAATTGATATAATTTGTATATTGTTAACAACAAGATTGGATCAGATGAATATGCATCAAATACACATAAGATAATTCAAACAAATAATTATACATAATTCAAATAACTGTAGATAATAACAATTGTTATCCCTATTATTCTTACCGATATTTATGGACAATTCAATAATAAAAAAACAATAAACCCAAAGAATAAGTAATTATAATTTAGAACCTTTTCCTTAATTGTAGCATGACAAATAAAGTTAAAACCATTTTTTTTTTTGTTTTATTTTATTTTTTGGCCAATTTAATAATGATACATTATTGTCAATAGATTTAAGAGCAGCCTAGAAATGAAGAACCAAACTGAACGGTTGATGCGTGACAGAGGACCGAGCGTGCGCTTAACCAATACCTCTGCGAGCACACTCACTCTCTCCAATCTCTCCCTCTCTGAAGCAATTCGTCGAAGAACACCTACGCTTCAATGTGACGAAACATCCCTCTTTGCGAGACACATTGATCGGTCTGCATTAGGGTTTTTGCAGGTTGGGAGATCTGCCCCCCGCCACAAAAGTGGCAGCAACTGGGCCCTCCCACCGCTTCCTCGGCCCCGCCTCCTCCGCCCCCGGCGGCGGGTCGTTCGACGCGCTCAATCGCATCCTCTCCGACCTCTGCACCCGTGGCAACCCTAAGGTCGGTGCTCGAATTTGGTTCTCCGTTTTCCGTAGATTAGAAAATGGAAGGAAATTGGGGCTTGGGCGATTTCCAGTTGAATTGGGGAAGTCTAGAGCTTTTGTGTGTTGTTTTTCTTTGTGGGTTTGGATTTTTTTTTGGGTTGGGGATGAAAAGTTATGAGCTTTATGCTAATTGATGCTACCATTTGAATGTGGTGAATTGAAACAACAATTTTTGTCTAGTGTTTGGGCTGAAGGTGATGGGCATTATGTGGGTAGTGCTTATCTATCTTATGTTGTGAAGGAACCATATCAAATTTAGCACTTTGGTGTTACCTTGTAAAGACAGCATAATTGGCAGTAGGCTCATTGCAGTTTAGTTTTGATTGCTTTTCGTATATGGTTCAGTATCTCATGTTAGCTTTAATGCATTTCTTTGCTTGTTGTGTTGAAATTATTCTCCTGCAAGCAGGAGGGAGCGTCATTAGCCTTGAAGAAGCATCTGGAGGAAGCAGCTCGTGATCTGAATGGGGAGGCCTTCTCGCGTTACATGGATCAACTCTATGACCGAATATCAAGTCTCTTGGAAAGTAATGACGTTGCTGATAATTTGGGAGCTTTGAGAGCTATTGATGAGTTGATCGATGTGGCACTTGGCGAAAACGCCACCAAAGTTTCGAAGTTTTCCAATTACATGCGGACGGTCTTTGATGTAAAGCGTGATCCTGAAATTTTGGTCGCTGCTAGTAGAGTCCTTGGTCATCTAGCCAGAGCTGGTGGGGCAATGACTGCAGATGAAGTAGAGTACCAGGTTGGTTGCTACTTTTTTCTGTTGGTATTATGGTTTTTAGGGAGCAGTGTCTGACATGTCTTGTTTTCTAAGGTGAGAGTTGCTTTGGATTGGCTTCGTGGGGATAGAATTGAATATTGCCGTTTTGCTGCTGTCCTAATCTTGAAGGTAAGTCTGATGTTTTTTTTTTTTCTGGTGTTCAGTCATTTGAGTTCTTGCATTGAAACGTGTGATGAGATGCATGTAGTTTTTTTTTTTTGTCGTTTCCTTTTTAGGCTTTTGTAAGTATTTAGGTGGAAACTTTTATGCATGACTATATTCGTTATTTCATAGGTGATAAGTTATCACAGTTTATATGGATGACATTACCCTTTGTCCCTTCAGACATTTATAGTTGGTTTGAGTTGTGATCTTCATGGAACCCGATTTCCTCACTTCAAAGGAATTTAACCCTTATACTTTTCTGACCACAGGAAATGGCAGAAAATGCATCTACAGTATTCAATGTTCATGTACCAGAGTTTGTAGATGCTATATGGGCTGCATTGAGGGATCCCACATTAGCTGTACGGGAGCGGGCTGTGGAGGCATTGCGTGCTTGCCTTCGTGTTATTGAAAAGCGAGAGACACGTTGGCGTGTGCAGTGGTCAGTCCATATACTGTGAAGTTCATAGTTAGTTTAAATGATATCATGAATTTTATGAGATATTATCTTCCATGAAGAACTATAATTACTAGAGTGTAATAAAATATCTGAACTGTTGAATTGATTATTAGCTCACCATATTTTTTTCATACCTCATCGCCCTTCAACGGTTGCATGATGTTTCAAATTCTGAAGTGTTTTTTTTTTGGACTATGTACTCAATATTTTTTGCCTCATACTTTATTGACTTTGATTTTTGTTTGTTTCATGTTGTGCTGAACTATGATTTGATATTTTTCACGTGACAGGTACTATAGGATGTTTGAGTCTACACAAGAAGGATTGGGTAAAAATGCACCTATCCACAGCATACATGGTTCCTTACTTGCAGTTGGAGAACTCTTGAGGTTTGCAAATATGGTTTAGTTATTCCTCTCAATAAAACAATATAAATATATATTTTAACATTTGTAAGAACAATAAGGTATTTAGTGTTCTGTGCCGCTGTGAAGAATTAATATGTCTCTGATTTTAATGTCATTCTGTTTTTTTTCCGGATTTACACGAATAATATATTTGAGTAGTTGTTTTAAACCCTAATTCCGATTAACAAGAGTGATAAAATGATAATTTAGTTACGTATTATTTGAATGAGGTTGAGTATGATGTTAAGCATTGTAGACTGTTTGGAGGAGATAATTATTAAAGGGGAACATATATATCTTATATTTTTGATAACATTGCAGAATAATTAATAATTATTCTGCCCTCTTCACATGAACAGAAATACGGGTGAGTTCATGATGTCAAGATACCGAGAAGTTGCAGAAATTGTCCTTAGATACCTTGAGCACCGTGACCGGCTGGTTCGCCTTAGCATAACCTCACTGCTACCTCGAATTGCTCATTTCCTGAGGGATCGATTTGTCACAAACTATTTGACGGTTTGTTTTCTTTGTTTCACTGCTTGGATATTGTTCTAACTAAAAGCTATATTTGCAAGTAGTTAAGCTTAATTTGTGTTATGGAAATTGCAATTTCTTCCAGATATGCATGAATCACATTCTTGCAGTTCTGCGAATACCAGCTGAACGTGCCAGTGGGTTTGTTGCTCTTGGAGAAATGGCTGGTGCTCTGGATGGGGAACTCGTCCACTATTTGCCGACAATTACAACTCATTTACGCGATGCGGTATGGCAAGTTGCTATTGGCTAACATCAATTTTTTGCCATGATTTTGTTTTTAATATGATAGATAACGGGATATTGATGGTTAGCTTACTTTGTAGATTGCTCCACGTAAAGGTAGGCCCTCACTTGAGGCTTTGGCTTGTGTCGGTAACATTGCAAAAGCCATGGGGAAGGATATGGAACCTTATGTCTCCGGTCTTTTAGATGTCATGTTCTCTGCTGGCCTTTCTGCCACACTTGTAGAAGCCCTTGATCAAATAACTGTCAGGTATACTTTGCTTTTCATCTTGTTGGTTGATTCTGATGGATATTTCTCAATTTTCTAAAATAATGGAGTCTTAATTTCAGTATTCCATCTTTGCTGCCTACCATTCAAGATCGGCTGCTTGATTGCATTTCAATGGTTCTTTCAAAATCTCATTATCCATTGACAAGAGCAGCTGTTGCCCCTGTGAGAGTAAGTACAGTGCCTACCCCTCAGCAAGTTTCAGAGCTAAGCAGTCCATCCCACGTGCAACTGGCTCTGCAGACTCTTGCTCGCTTCAATTTCAAGGTTTGTGTACACGTTGCCCAATATATAAGTTTATTGGTTTGGAGCTGATAGCATCTCCATTTTGTAGAATTTGGAACACTAAGGAATGTCAGTTTGTGATATATATTTTGTTCTCCTAGGAAAGTTTGTGTTCAAAACCAGATAAAATAACATTTGATGCCCCCCAAATGTCTAAATAAGCCATTTTATTGGTAAAACCTAATACCTATTAAGAACACAATTTTTTTTGGCTCAAATTGTTCTCCTTGAGACAAATGTAGCTGGTTGTACATGCTCTAAAGCTAATGAATCTTATAGGGTCATGAGCTTCTGGAGTTCGCGAGAGAAGCAGTTGTTATATATTTGGATGATGAGGATGCGACTACGCGAAAAGATGCCGCCCTGTGTTGTTGTAAATTAGTTGCAAATTCTTTTGCTGGTACAGCATGTGCTCCGTTTGGGACTGGTAGGTCAAATCGAACTGGAGCAAAGCGAAGGCGTCTTATTGAGGAGGTTTGATTTTCAAGATCACATATGGACTTTGGTATCGTGTTTATATGATCATTTACTATAACAGGATGGATTAGTACACTGACACACATGCACAAAAACTGGTATCATTATAATTGTTTATTGATATGGGGCTTTGTGCAGCTTGTGGAAAAGCTTCTCATTGCTGCTGTAGCAGATGCTGATGTTATTGTCCGCCATTCTATCTTTTCGTCTCTTCATGGAAATAGAGGCTTTGATGATTTTCTGGTGCAGGCTGATAGCCTCAGTGCAGTTTTTGCTGCCTTAAATGATGAGGTACACTGATTTGGAGTTATATTTTACCATGCAACGATGCCAGTATTCATATTATGTACTTATTTTCTTTGACCTCTTAGTCCTTATGTCACTTTTCTGTTTGTGAAGTTCATTTAAGACGAGATGTCATTATGCATGTATGCCTCCAAGAAAATAATTACACACATTTGACTAAGTGTTACCTCCGGTTGTTTCATGGAAAAATCAATTGCTTGTGTTAGGGATGTAAATTATTCCAAGAAAGCTACTGATGTATTAATGTTGTGAATAACTTGTTGTTTTCTTAGATGTCCTGTACCAAAAGGTAAGGACAGTTTTGGCATCCATTCTGCCATAAAGTAAAAATTGAACAAATAGATGAATTTCATAATGGCTACTATCTTGCTATAGACTTGTGACCTTCAGTTTTTTTTCTTCCCTGAAGTATATATTGTTCATGTTTATCATACACACACATATGAATTAAATCAGTGTGTATGTGTACTGTGCCTTTTATTTTTAATATTGTCATGTGGGATTTGGCTTTGCCTTGACTCTCAACACAAGCCAGGTTTAATTCATATATGTGTTGAGAGATTATCAGAGCTTCAATGTGTTGCCTAAGATGTTATTTTTGTCTCAGGATTTTGATGTTAGAGAGTATGCAATCTCATTGGCTGGGAGGTTATCAGAAAAGAATCCAGCTTACGTTCTTCCTGCTCTTCGTCGTCATCTTATACAGTTGCTGACTTATCTAGAGCAGAGGTGATATATGGTTATAGTTTTATAGCTAGTGCAAAATGTTGCTTCGTGGCTATCTGAATCAGTGAGATTTAGATTTCTATTGTTATGTCAGCAGTGCAGATAGCAAATGCAGGGAAGAAAGTTCAAAGTTGCTGGGTTGTCTAATACGCAATTGCGAACGGTTAATACTTCCCTACATAGTGCCAGTGCATAAGGTTTTAATAAGTCTGGTGTTGTTTATAATTATACCAGTTCTTTGAACTCTGTATGTCCCTTACTTATAGGTTCTCTCTTTTGTCCAGGCTCTGGTTGCAAGACTTATGGAAGGCACTGGGGCCAATGCTAATAATGGCATTATAAGTGGAGTTCTTGTTACTGTTGGGGATCTTGCTAGAGTGGTGGGTGAAGTTCAGCTTCTTAGCTTTAAATGAAACGTCTTACTTTTCTTTGGTAGAAGTAGTATTCAATCAACTAATGATTGATTGGCTATAGTGATCTATGGGTTTTTGGAATTAGTTTAGGGCAAATCTCACTCAGCTACCCTTAAATATGCACTGAAACAACTACCCCTAAGTTTAAAAAGTTTTTAACAACGTCCGAACTTTCAATTTACCCCAATTCCGTCAACTTTTGAGTATGAAATGGCAAAAAACCCTTTTTTTTTTAATTGTGCGAGGGTATTTTTGTCATTTCACACCCAAAGTGGATGTAATTGGGTAAATTGAGACTTAAAAAATCATAAGGGGGTTATCAAACACTTTTTAAACACGGGGGTAATTAGTCGAGAATGGTGCATATCAGGGGTAATCTCACCTTTAGTTTATAATAGTTGGTTCATATGATCTTCCCCTGTATCACATGAGTTTGTCTTGAGCATTTTTACTATGCGTTCTGATGAATATCTTGGCCAGATCGCTAATTATCAATTACTGATTTATTTGGTTTATGGATTTTTAGGGCGGCTTTGCAATGCGACAATATATTGCTGAACTTATGCCTTTAATTGTTGAAGCATTATTGGATGGAGCAGCGGTCACAAAACGTGAAGTGGCAGTTGCAACTCTTGGTCAAGTTGCACAAAGCACAGGGTTGGTACTCGGTAGCATGTTTCTTTTGCTATTATATGTTATCCCGAAATATAACAAAAAAAGGTTTAGATTTATCTTTTTCTTCAAAATTGTGAAAATATCATCGACGTTTTGAATTTTCCAAACAGGGAAGGTCTAGAACCAGTCCAAGTAGACATGGCCAATCTGATTTATATGATTTGCGAAACAGACCCTTAGATTTTCTTGCACATGGCAGATTTTTTCAAATGTTTTGTGTTATTTAAAATTCATGACAGAACACAATTTTTCTTATGATTTTGACAGATATGTTATAACTCCATATAACGAGTATCCACAGTTGCTTGGCTTGCTCTTGAAATTGCTGAATGGTGAATTGGTGTGGTCTACTAGGCGTGAAGTACTAAAGGTAGCTATTATCAACTAGAATTCTCGGTTTTATCCATAAGATACTTCTCAATGCCAAAAATAATTGTTGGGGTTCACCAGGTTCTTGGTATCATGGGTGCTCTAGATCCCCATGTGCACAAAAGAAATCAGCAAAGCTCACCAGGATCACATGGAGAAGTTACCCGTTCAGCTAATGATACAGGTCAACACATTCAGTCCATGGATGAACTACCTATGGACCTGTGGCCATCATTTGCGACATCGGAGGATTATTTTTCAACGGTATAATATTAACATACCATATACTCTCACCTATTCCAAAATAAGTGCCTATATTGTCTACAATAATTGTTCCAAAATAATTATCCGGGATAATATGCACCATTCTCAACTAACTACCCATAAGTTTAAAGAGTTTTTGACAAACCCCTTACCTTAAGTTTTTTAATCTCATTTAACCCCAAAAGTTGACGGAGATAGGGTAAAAGAGACTTAAAAAAAATTAGGGGGTTTGTCAAAATCTTTTTAAACTTGGGGGTAGTTGATAGTTGATTGAGAAAAATGCGTACTTAAGGGTAGCTGAGTGAGATTTTCCTTAATTATCCACTCTCCTTTCTGGTAAGTTAGTTTCTGGTGAGTTAGTTATGCATGAAGTGCCACTGATATCTCTAAGATAAGTTAACTCCCTTTAGTTTGTCAAAGCACTCAGGTATATGGGGAACACTCATCACGAAATGACTAATTTATCCTTAATTTTTACAAAAATGGGAAAGTAGTACGTGTAATGCTCTTGTAATTTTTGTATTGTCTTGATGTTCTGTTGTTATTTCAGGTTGCCGTCAATTCTCTTATGCGGATTCTGAGGGATCCTTCACTTGCCAGTTACCACCAAAAGGTGGTTGGATCTCTCATGTTCGTATTCAAGGTATGCTTGAACGTAAAGGGTTGTTCTGTTATCTTAGATGCACTATTTAGTCATTAATGCAATTTTGTTTGGTATCTAATATCAGTTTGGTTCTTATGTGCGAGGTTAGTCAATGGGTCTTGGTTGTGTCCCATATTTGCCAAAGGTTAGGATGCTTACCTTTTCAGTTCTAATTAACCTTCATTGTGAAATTGTATTTTATTGAAGCTTAGTTTCTTGCTACAATATGAAACATGATGAGAATTGCTAAATTTACTCCAACCCAAAAGCTTAAGCTATTAATTGTGGACGTCAAATTGTCTTCCACTAACATGGAATTTCAAATTTTTTTTTTCCGATTATTAATGTATACTTCACAAAACTATGATTGCTTCTCACCTCTTTTTACCTGTAGGTTTTGCCTGATCTCTTTAACACAGTTCGTACATGTGATGATTCCCTGAAGGATTTTATAACATGGAAGCTTGGAACACTGGTGTCTATTGTGCGCCAGGTATATTGTAATGTTAAGAAACTGTGCAGATGGTAATGATAGCTTAGATTTACCCCAAGATCTTATGGAGTTTGAATTTCCATGCAGCATATACGTAAATATCTGCCAGAGTTGCTCTCTTTAATTTCTGAGCTATGGTCATCTTTCAGTTTGCCAACAACTAAACGTCCTGCACTTGGCTTTCCAGTAAGTATTTGCTGTTACTGCACTTGCAATTCTCTCTTCCTCTCATACACACACAGAAAGACTCTTTTAATTTTTTTTTTTGTACTTCCTCAGGTATTGCACCTGGTGGAACAACTTTGCTTGGCTCTGAATGATGAATTCAGAACATATCTTCCTGGCATTCTTCCATGTTGTATTCAAGTTTTGAGTGATGCAGAACGGTGCAATGACTACAGCCATGTTATCGATATTCTACACACCCTCGAGATTTTTGGTGGTCAGTATTCATTTATTTATGATATTACACATGTCAATATTCAATAAATGGTCGAAAATATCATAAAACATAAGATGGCTAAAAATATTCCAGTGGAACAACAATATTAAGTTTAGTAGTCCACAAATAGAATTTTACTAGATGGTTTAGTAAGACACTTGTTCTCTCTTCAGTCTTCTCTTGAAGGAGACAAAAATCAATAGAAAATAAGGGGACCCCAACGCAAGCTAACTATGTTCGTGTTTTATATGGTAGTAGGGCTTCAGATATTTTAACAAATTAGTGAAGAGCACAAGAGGTTGTTCAAATATTACTACTTTGCTACGATATCCATTGTCAGTTTTACTCAACATGTAAAATTGAATTAGTTTTGTATTGCTGTTGCACTGTTCAGGTACCCTGGATGAGCATATGCATCTGCTTCTTCCTGCACTCATTCGACTGTTCAAAGTGGATGCTTCAGTGGATATAAGACGTGCTGCTATTAAAACTTTGACAAGGTTGATCCCACGTGTCCAGGTCTGTACTTATCCTTAAACAATAAGCTCCAGAATTGTATTCATTATCTGAATATGTTAATTAATGTATCACTAGTTTCAAGCAAAGGGAAGAGTTTTTGTTATCTGTATGTTTGTTTTCTTATCTTCTGCTTTTGCCTCAGGTTACGGGTCATATATCTTCTCTTGTGCATCATTTGAAACTAGTGTTGGATGGGTTAGTTCTCTTACCTTGTTTCAGATTGCAAATCAATCTTTATTCTTGTTTGATTGTGTTTTCTCTGTTGCTGTACTGTATATATATTTCCATGCTTATATTCTTAATCTTATGCTTTTATAGGATGAACGATGAGCTTCGGAAGGATGCTGTTGATGCACTTTGTTGTCTAGCTTATTCCCTTGGGGAGGACTTCACCATTTTTATCCCTTCAATACACAAGCTATTGTTGAAACATCGATTGAGGGTCCATTCTCTTATCTTATTTTATGATTTGCACTCTTAATTTGAGAAACCTCAATTGTTTTTTAAGCTTTTGGCCTAATTCTTTTCAGCATAAGGAGTTCGAAGAAATTCAAGGGCGCTTGAAGAGGCGCGAACCATTGATTTCGGGAAGCACAGCTGCTCAACGGTTGAATCGAAGGGCCCCAGTGGAGGGTATTAGTGACCGACTTAACGATGTTGACATTGACCCATATGAAGATGGGTCTGATGTGCAAAGGCATCTTAGAGGCCATCAGGTATCCCTCCATTATGCATGCATGCTCTGCATTTTTTTATCAGCAATTATTGAAATGTATCAAGATTTGGGCTCAAGACCGCACCTTAAATAGAAGGGAGGTCTATTTTTGCCACTTGACCCAGCAAGAGTTGGTGAGAGCTCAAATAGGCCCAACCAGAGTTGGAGAGAGAAGCCCGAAGAGGCTCAAGGAAGGTCTATTTATGCATGCTCTGTATTCTTTAGTTGACATGCTTAGGAAAATCAAGTTGTTTAAGGTAAGGCGTAGAGAGATCATTGGTGCTTAGGCTGCTATGTGAATATCCACCTAGTGACATTTTATAGTGTATACACAGACTCATAAATCTTAACTCATTCAAGAATATTTTTCTTATGCACAGTTGTATTAATCATATTCAGTCTAGCATTTACAAAACAAAAAATGACGTGAAAATCTAATGATTTGTTATCTTGTTAGTCACTGTTGCTCCATATATTATTGACTTAGATGAGTTTCATGTAGGTCAATGATGCTCGGTTACGTACTGCTGGTGAGGCTTCTCAGCGCAGTACTAAAGAAGATTGGGCAGAATGGATGAGACATTTTAGCATTGAGCTTCTTAAAGAATCTCCTTCTCCAGCCTTAAGAACCTGTGCAAGGCTTGCACAGCTGCAGGTAGCCTAATAGTTCAATTCAGACATTTTTCCTCTGGAGTTTCTTCTAACCGTGCAATTTTGCAGCCTTTTGTTGGACGGGAGTTGTTTGCTGCTGGTTTTGTGAGCTGTTGGGCACAGCTGAATGAGGCCAGTCAGAAACAGTTGGTTCGAAGTTTAGAGATGGCTTTCTCATCCCCAAATATTCCTCCTGAAATTCTAGCTACCCTGCTAAATTTGGTATGTCTTTTTGTGAGTTATATACCAGGGCATGAGCATAAAGATAGAACTTGACAGAAATATCCTTGACCATATTCTCATAAGGTTCCATAACTACTCAAAACATTTCGATTAGATGTAAAAAAGACTTCTTAACAGATAAAACTGTTAAAAAGACGTAAAAATGTCATTTTCCGAGATCAGGGTGCAGGGTATTTTTCGTCATTTTCTGGCAAAAAAGAGCTATGCTATTTTTTTTTGGAACTTAGGGTAGCTGCAAAATGAATTTGGAACTCAGGTGTAGCTAGGCGAAAAACGTGTAAACTTAGATGTAGCCTGGTGTAATTAACCCTCATCATCATTATTTATTTAACATTGATTCACAATCCTTTCAGGCTGAGTTCATGGAGCATGATGAAAAACCACTTCCTATAGACATCCGTCTGCTCGGCGCACTTGCAGAGAAGGTGCGTGTTAGCTTTACAGTACATCTGTTCTAGAGGATTATTTTTATGAGTTGTATAGATTTTCACATTATTTTTTACCTGATGTCAGTGTCGAGCATTCGCAAAGGCTCTACATTATAAAGAAATGGAGTTTGAAGGGGCACACTCCAAGAAGATGGATGCTAACCCTGTTGCTGTAGTTGAAGCTCTTATTCATATCAATAATCAATTGCACCAACATGAGGTCTATAGTTTAAACCCATTAAACTATCTTAATGCAATCTTTCTCAATTCTCAGACATGTCAGGAGCCATGTTACTGACAATTATTGTTTTACCAGGCTGCTGTTGGAATATTGACCTTTGCCCAACAAAATCTGGATGTTCAACTTAAGGAATCATGGTATTATTGCTTTCATAACCATGATCATGATTATGAACCTATATTTCTGGGATTTAATTGATCAGCCTTATTAATAGAAAAAATGATTGATAAAGAAGGAAAATGTTCTATATTTGTTTGTTTGTCTCATGATTTAGGTATGAGAAACTACAGCGATGGGAAGATGCCCTTAAGGCTTATACAGTCAAGGCCTCACAAGCATCCAATCCACATGTTGTTTTGGAAGCTACATTAGGTTCCTTACTGCTCTCATGCTTTATATTTATATGTTTTCTAATCTCTTCTTAAATTTGTGTTTTCATATAGTGCTTTTCTGTTGAAAATGTGTAACTTTGAAGTCAGTGTAAGTTGCACATCACTACCTTTATGAATTGTCTGCAAACACATGACCCCATAGTAAATTTTTCACGGACGGATGACTTCACCATCGTACAAAATAGACGGAAACCATCCAAATCTTCAGGGGCTTTGCATCACATGACTTACACATGAGTGTAAATTTTAAAATATCTCAAAACTACTCACCTAAGCTTTACTCTTCTGTTTTCAATTTGATTCTGTTCTTGAAATCCTCCACAGAATCATATTGAAATCGAAAGATTAAAGGATGAGAATGAGTAGTTCTGGAATATTATAAAATTTTAATCTTACGTGACGAAAACCCCCCGAAAATAATGATGGTTTCCATCTATTTTGACACATGGAAATTCATGAGGCTAGTCATGTGCCGTGGAAAATTTACTATGGGATCATGTGTTTGTGGGCAATTCATAAAGGTGGTTATGTGCAATTTCCCCTATTTATTTTAGATTCCTTGTGTATCTTCGTATTACATTCTGGAATGCTTCATCTGATGTGGATTTTTTAGGTCGGATGCGATGCCTAGCTGCATTGGCTCGATGGGAAGAACTCAACAACCTCTGCAGGGAATACTGGACTCCAGCTGAGCCAGCCGCCCAACTGGAAATGGCACCAATGGTTGGTTTATGAATCCCCTTAATAGTTAGCAATCACCATCCTTTTCCATTATATTCTTATGTATATATTTTAATGTTGTTATAGGCTGCTAGTGCTGCATGGAACATGGGAGAGTGGGATCAGATGGCAGAATATGTGTCTAGGTTAGATGATGGTGATGAAACCAAACTTCGAGGGTTGGGGAATACTGCTGCTACTGGTGATGGGAGCAGTAATGGTACATTCTTCAGGGCTGTTTTGTTAGTTCGTCGGGGGAAGGTACTTTATGTTCCTGATACATAATTCCCTTTTAACTATTCTTTATAGGAAAATCTCACTCAGCTACCTCTAAGTATGCACCATTATCAACCAAGTATCCCTAAGTTAAAAGAGTTTTTAACAAGTTTTTTTTGTCTCATTTTACCCCAATTCTGTCAACTTTTGGGTGTGAAATGATGAAAATGCCCTCATGAAAAAAATAAATGAATAAGAAGGTTATTTTTGTCCTTTTACACCCGAAATTGGTATTGAGACTAAAAAAACTTGAGGGGTTGTCAAGAACTTTTTAAACTTCGGATAGTTGGTTGAGAATGGTGCGTACTTAGAGGTAGCTGAGTGAAAATTTCCCTTATTTTTATGAATAATTTTGTTTATTGTTTATCTTCCTTTCTCAGTATGATGAAGCTCGTGAGTACGTGGAGAGAGCTAGGAAATGTTTGGCAACAGAGCTTGCTGCTTTGGTTAGTTTCTACAATAAATTGCATTATGCATACTTTTAGGCCAGGTTCTGGATGCATTTGCTGAAATAGAAAGCAAGAATCAAATTTACCTCAATGGAAGTACATTCTAAGAGCATAAACTTGCTTGAGCAAACTCTGGGATTGTAGCATATAATATCCATGAAATAATGTTCCTTTTTAATGAGTGCAATGATGTTAACTAAAATTGACTTGTGTAGGTTCTTGAGAGCTATGAGCGTGCTTATAGCAATATGGTCCGAGTTCAGCAGCTATCCGAACTTGAGGAGGTGCAGTACAGTTTTCTATATTGCATTGGCAGAAGTTTCTTTATACAAAATAGTCTGGCAATATGTGGATATAATCTATTTTGTTGCAGGTCATTGACTACTGTACCCTTCCTGTGGGAAACAATGTAGCTGAAGCACGACGATCCCTTATCCGCAATATGTGGACCGATCGCATACAAGGAGCAAAAAGAAATGTTGAGGTAGATTGTTTTCATGGTTATCCAATCACCAGATCTTGTCTTCTAGTTCTATTTTCGTAAAACAATCTCAATTTCCATGGATGATAATTCTGTGTTCTGAAGACTTGTTCAGCCAAGTGACAGCACCTTCGAGTCACTTACTCTTATCAGTTTACCTTAACTTTCATTCTTTCATGAATGACTATTTCCGATCCCCTCAAGATGGCCCCGAACACAGTTTCTTGGATGTTAATGTTGCAAATCATTTTCACCCAAGTTTCACATTCATTTTGCAGGTACCTAGGTTTCAAAATAAATAAATCATAAAGCTCTTTTCTGCCAGAAAATGATGAACATGCCCTTGAACCTAATCTCAAGGAATGCCCCTTTTTATTCTTTTTAATAATTATTATCTTTTAAGTACTCTTGCTCGACCCTTTTTTACATCTAATCAAAATTTTCTGGGTAACTATCGAGTCTTTTTGGAGATTAGGGTCAAGAGAATTTTCTTCATTTTCTAACAGAAATGAGCTATGTGATTTTTTTTTTGAAACCTAAGGTAGCTGCAAAATGAATTTGGAACTTACGTGTAGCCAGGTGAAAAACGTGTACTTAACGCTATTTAAATCTTTGTTGGAGACATTTGTATGACATTAGAGTGTCAAACAACCTTGGTTCCAGTTCCATTTTATGTGATTTTTGTTAATAACGTTCATCATCATTTTTGATATCAGGTCTGGCAAGCACTTTTGGCTGTTAGAGCACTTGTGCTACCACCCACAGAAGACATTGAGAATTGGCTTAAGTTCTCTTCTCTCTGTCGAAAAAGTGGGCGAATTAGTCAGGCTAGATCGACATTAATTAAACTTTTACAGGTTAGTGGTGCATATTAATTCATAATTGGAATTTAAGGATTATCACTTTTGTTTGTTCACTTCATTCTCTTGAAATCTATTCAGTATGACCCCGAAACATCTCCTGCACATGTCCGGTACCATGGCCCACCACAAGTTATGCTTGCTTACCTGGAATATCAATGGTCACTTGGAGAGGATCTTAAGAGGAGAGAAGCCTTCGCAAGGTTACAGGTATGCCATGTCCCAAGAATTGGGTTTTTTATCAGCTTTTAAATGTATCAAGAACTGGGCTCAAGACCAACCCTTATGTAGAAGGGAGCTCTATTTTTGCCACTTGACCCAACAAGAGTTGGTATAGAGGCCCAACCCAAGTTCAAGTGCTTGACCTGTTGGACAAGCAAGCTTTGCTGTTTTTTTTTTTTCTGGTACTGTTAATTTTTATTCTTATTCAATGAATTTGGCTTGTGTGCAAAATTATCGTGATAGGATTTGGCTATAGAGCTTTCAAGTTCCCCAAATATTCAGTCAGTTTCTTCCAATGGTACGATGACCAGTACGAGCCCCCCACTCCTCGCCCGTGTATATCTTAAACTTGGAACTTGGCAGTGGGCACTTTCTTCTTGTTTCGATAATGGTTCTATACAAGGTTGTATGTACTTTCACTTATAATATTATGGGTTAATTACACCTAGCTACACAGTTCCACAGATCACTTTTATGCTAGAAATTGGCAAAAATTCCCTTGACCATAATCTCAAAAGAAATGCTTTTTAAATGTTTTTCTAATAGTTCTATCTTTTAAGAATTCTTTTTACATCTAATCAAAATATTTTGGGTAGTTATGTAGTCTTTTTTGAGATTAGGGTCAACGACATTTTTGGCATTTTGTGGCAAAAAAGAGCTATGTGAAAGCTTTTGCAAGATGAATTACGAACTTGGGTGGAAACTTAGGCGTAGCTAGGATAATTAACCCTAATATTAGTGTATATCGCTCGAAAAAGTCCTTGATATATATAAATATCTTTTCGTTCTTTTTTACAGAAATTCTTGCGGCTTTCAGAAACGCAACCCAATATGCTACAAAATGGGGAAAAGCTTGGCACACTTGGGCCTTGTTTAACACAGCAGTGATGTCTCATTATACTGTAAGAGGCTTTCCTGCTGTCGCTGCCCAGTTTGTTGTTGCAGCTGTCACCGGATATTTTCATTCAATCGCATGTGCTGCAAATGCAAAAGGTGTTGATGATAGCTTACAGGTAAAAGATTTTGTTTTGTTTAATTTGCTTAGTTAATTCGGGTAAATTGCACATAACTACCTTTATGAATTGTCCACAAACACATGACAACCCTTATGAATTTCCACGTGTCACCATCATACAAAAATAGACGGAAACAATAAAAAAAATTCAGTTTTCCCTGTCACATTGCTTAAACGTGAGTGTAAATTTTAAAATATCCCAAGAACATCAGGGTCACGCTTTACTCTTCTGATTTCAATTTGATTCTGTTCTCGAAATCCTCCAGAGAATCATATTGAAATCAGAAGATTAAAGGATGTAAATGAATAGTTTTGGGATGTTTTAAATTCATGTGACAAAAAAAAAAATCGAAAATCTTGATGGTTTCCGTCTATTTTGTATGATGGTAACACGTGGAAATTCATAAGGGTAGTCATGTGTTTGTGGGCAATTAATAAAGGTAGCTATGCATAATTTAATGCAAATAATAACCAGTGGGCCCTCAATTATATATTTTGTGTCTGCTTCAGGATATACTCCGTCTTCTTACACTATGGTTCAACCACGGAGCTACAACCGAGGTTCAGATGGCATTACATAAAGGATTTGCTCATGTTAATATAAACACATGGCTGGTTGTTCTTCCTCAAATAATCGCCCGGATACATTCAAATAATCCTGCCGTCAGAGAACTAATTCAGTTGCTTCTGGTCCGAATCGGTCAAAATCATCCTCAGGTTCGTAATAACTAAACCTATGATTTTACTTCTTTGGCAGCGATTTCGCCTATTCGCGTTATGATGTGATTCGATTCTTTCGCAGGCTCTTATGTATCCTCTTCTTGTAGCTTGTAAATCAATAAGCAATTTACGCAAGGCTGCTGCTGAAGAAGTGGTTGACAAAGTTAGGCAGCATAGCGGCGTTCTTGTGGATCAGGTGCAATACTTTATTTAGGGTGAATTGCACATAACTACCTTATGAATTGCCTACAAACACATGACTCCATTGTAAATTTCCACGATCGCATAATCCCGTAGTAAATTTTCCAGACACGTGACACCCTTATGAATTTCAACGCGCCGCCGTCGTACAAAAATAGACGGAAACTATCAAAATTGTCGATTTCTTTCGTCACATGACTTGCATGTGAGTTTAATTGATGAGTAAAGCATGAGAGTGAGTAGTTTTAGGATATTTTAAAATTTACACTCACGAACGAGTAACATGACGAAGAAAAAAACGATAGTTTCGATGGCTTTTGTGTATTTTTACGACGGAAACATGTGAAAATTCATAAGGGTAGTTATGTGTGTGGAAAATTTACGATGGGTTCGTGATTGTGGTGAATTCATAAAGGAAGTTACAGTATTTGCAACTTACCCTTAAATAAGGATTTTTTTTTACGTTAATGGCACAGCAATATTTCAGGGCTAACTAGCAATTCTTTATATATTTTTTTTATTAATTTGCAGGCACAACTTGTGTCAAAGGAACTAATTAGGGTCGCGATACTTTGGCATGAGATGTGGCATGAGGCCTTAGAAGAAGCAAGCCGTTTGTATTTTGGTGAACATAACATTGAAGGGATGCTAAAGGTGTTGGAGCCTTTGCATGAAATGCTTGAGGAAGGGGCAATGAGAAATGACATCACCATAAAAGAACGAGCATTTATTGAGGTTTTATGCAGTTAACGAGCATTTATTTATCACGATTTGGAAAATCTTTTCAGTGATGTTAAAAATCTGCTTCTAAATTATCGATTTTAGTCGGGTTATAGTGTGTGAGTTCTTTGTTTCAATTACTTAATTATCTTCATTTGTGTTTCAGGCTTATCATCGTGAATTGTTAGAGGCCTATGAGTGTTGCATGAAGTACAAGCGAACCGGGAAAGATGCTGAGCTTACCCAGGTATTAAGACATAAATGTGAAGAGAATGTGTGTGGCTTGGTATTAGAGGTAAATGCAAATAGTTACCCACATAAATTGCCCACAAAAGAAAAAGTACATGATAAACAAAACACGACAATAAGATACATTATAAAACGACAGAACAAAATGGATGAAACTGTCGATTCCGTCCACATATGTGCTGTCATGTGCCTTTCCCGACATTTTACAGAAAAATACCCTCTGCCCATCTACAGAAAACCCAATTGTCTTCAACTCTTCATCAATTTTAGATGGTATTTTTCATCTTAAAAATATTGAATTGTCCTGTTTTAATTATCATGTACTTTTTTGTTTGTTTGTGGGCAATCTATGTGGGTAACTATTTGCATTCAACCCTTGGTATTATATATACTCAAAGGCTTATAACCTTGTTGATATCGTATTTCCCAGGCTTGGGATCTCTACTATCACGTGTTCAGGCGAATTGATAAACAGCTCCAAAGTCTCACTACTCTTGATCTCCAGGCAAGGATATTTGAATTCGCTTCTACTTCTTACTCATCATTAAACATCACTCTTAACATTTACTTCCATCTCGAAAACCAGTCTGTTTCTCCCGAGCTCTTAGAATGTCGCGATCTAGAGCTTGCTGTTCCAGGGACATACCGTGCCGGTAAATTGAACTTATTTCACAAAAATGTATGTCCTATGAAGTATAAACTGAAGTACCCTTACTTCTATCTTAATGTCTCAGAATCACCTGTGGTGACAATCGCGTCATTCGCGCCCCAGCTTGTTGTGATAACCTCTAAACAGAGGCCTCGAAAATTGACTATTCATGGGAGTGATGGTGAAGAATATGCCTTCTTGTTGAAGGGACACGAAGATCTTCGCCAAGATGAACGCGTCATGCAGGTATCGTCTTGTTCCCGTTTGGATATTCCTTTAAAAAAAAATTTGGACAATTGCAAAAAAGGTGCTATGGATTATTCACTTTTTGCAAAATGGCAATAGAAGGGCTTGAACTTGCATTTTTGTTGCACTTCATACCGATTTGTTTCAAAATGACAATTTTGCCAATGAAAATTTAAATTTAGAAAAAAAAAAAACAAAAAATCTAGAATTTTCTTCTCTCTTAATTTTCTTCCTATTTTGATCTAAGGTTGCGCGCTCGACTAGTCGGTTGGCTATTTAGATCTTTGTAACCTAATCGAAATTATCAATTATCTAATTTTGCTAATATAATCAAAATCTTATATTAATTATTGATTAATTAATAATCAAATTAAAATAATTTATGTAATGTAAATTTTCGGTTATGACAGGAAAATTGATACAAAGTGCAAAAAAAAAAAATTGAAATTCAAGGCACTTTTTTTGCCATTATCAAAGATGAACATTATGATTGGAAAAGGTGAATGATATAGGACACTTTTTTTTTCCAATTATCCCAAAAAGTTTTGCTTTCTCAAGCATGAGTATAACACCGTTTTTTTTTCCAGCTTTTCGGTTTGGTGAATACCCTGCTCGAGAATTCAAGAAAAACTGCTGAAAAAGACTTATCAATTCAAAGATATTCCGTCATTCCATTGTCTCCTAATAGCGGATTGATCGGATGGGTCCCGAATTGTGACACACTACACCAGCTCATCCGAGAGTACCGGGACGCCAGGAAGGTTAGTGAAAATGCACTCAAATCCACTTCATATATTTGTATTAATCTCGTTTTATTTGTTTTGTTTTTCAGATCACGCTGAATCAAGAACACAAGTACATGCTCAGTTTTGCTCCAGATTATGATCATTTGCCGCTCATAGCGAAAGTGGAAGTCTTCGAGTATGCCTTGCAAAATACGGAGGGCAATGACCTGTCAAGGGTATCAATTCGATTCATCCCGAATAGTGATTACACATTTGTCTTTGTACTTTATGCATCATCCTTTAGTGGATCAATGTATCTCAAGGTTTCTTGTGCCTCAAGGTTTCTTGATTTGTATCAGGTTCTTTGGTTGAAAAGTCGAACTTCTGAGGTATGGCTGGAGAGGAGGACGAACTATACTAGAAGCTTGGCCGTCATGAGTATGGTACGTTCTTATCTAGCTCTGTTGGGAACTTCTAGAGAGTGCTGGATTCTGGAAGTCAACTCTACATGTGACAAAATGTTAGATTGACCTTATAGTTTTTGTGCTTGACTCATTAGTAGTTCCTTCGACCTTTTATTTTTGTCTTATTTCATGGAAACTTTAATTGGAGGTTAAGAAAAAAATGCTTCTGTCTCAGGTTGGTTACCTTCTTGGCCTAGGCGATCGACACCCGAGTAATCTGATGCTGCATCGTTACAGGTATGTGGTTGTAGTAGAGAAAAAAAAGAGGTCAGGTAGTCGAATTGAGGGTTAGTGCACATAACTACCTTTATGGATTGCCCAGAAACACTTGATCCCATGGTAAGTTTTTAACAGACACGTGGAAATTCGTAAGGGTAGTCATGTGCCTGTGGAAAATTCATAAGGGTAGTTGTGTATGTGGAAAATTCATCAGGGTAGCCATGTGCTGTGGAAAATTCAGAAGGGCAGTCGTGTATGTACGACAGTGACACGTGGAAATTCCGAAGAGTAGTTATGTTTCTGGAAAATTTACTGTGGGATCATGTGTTTGGGTAAAATTACTATGGGGTTATGTGTTTGTGGGGAATTCATAAAGGTAGTTACGTGCAATTATCCTTGAATTAACAGTCGTGATGTTGAAGTACCTTGTGTTATGTTGTCACCGTGCAGTGGGAAAATTTTGCACATCGATTTTGGAGATTGCTTCGAAGCTTCAATGAACCGTGAGAAGTTCCCCGAGAAGGTATCACTGAATATGATTCCTCCTTATCCTGTACTTGGTTATTATACAATCTTGAGTTCTGTGTATTTATATTTATTTTTTGAATTTTTGGGTTAGGTTCCTTTCCGCTTGACTAGAATGCTTGTGAAAGCTATGGAGGTTAGCGGAATTGAGGGAAATTTTCGTTCTACGTGTGAAAACGTGATGCAAGTTCTTAGGACGAATAAGGACAGTGTTATGGCCATGATGGAGGTACTCGCTCTTCAAATTTTCTTATCTAAAGGTCAAGATCAACTTCGGCCCTGTTTTGTTTAAAAAAAAATCGTATTTTTACTTGGAAATTTCATAGATTACATGTCAGGATGTTGTGTAGAATAAAATATTGCATACTAAATAATTGGGGTAACTGCATATAGCTGACCTGAATTTTATGTTTTTTTTTTTGCATATAACTATCCTCAGCTTTCATTTTTTCTCTGTCAAATTTGTCCCTATACAGTCGATTTTCAATATGAAAAACCTAAAATGTTCTCCACTAGTCATCAATTTTAATGAATAATGGGGAGCATTTTGGACTTCTCACTTTGATAAGTTACTGTACTGTAACCATATTTGATACTGTACTGTAACCATATTTGATGACAGGAGATTTTTTTTTAAAGTTTAGGTAGTTGGGTGTAAAATTTTAAAGTTGGGGATAGTGACATGCAAAAGACTTGAAAGTTTGGGAGCATATCAAGTCTTGAAAGATTGGAATAGAGCCTGGCTCATTTCTTAAACAGGCTTTACCTTGGATTTGGATTCAGCTTGAGCTCGAACTGCTCGTTTATTGTGTAATTCATGCCGACTTTTCGTTCTACCTGTGATCAGGCGTTTGTCCACGACCCTCTCATAAACTGGCGACTTTTCAACTTCAACGAAGTGCCACAAATGTCGTCGTTTGCAACCACTCACGGTGCTCCACCTGTGAACGCCGAAGAGTCCGCTGCAAACCAACTGCCTCAGCCTCAGAGGGGCGCTCGGGAAAGAGAGCTTCTCCAGGTATCGAATCATAGACAATTGGAACCAGCAACCTCATAATACTTATTACATGAAGTTTCTGCTCCTTGAGTTATAGACAATACTTGTCTGAGATGTACTTAACGGATTATACTTGACGTTTGTTTAATATTGGTTTTGTAGGCTGTGAATCAACTTGGTGATGCCAATGAGGTTCTGAACGAGCGTGCTGTAGTTGTGATGGCCCGAATGAGCAACAAGCTCACTGGCCGCGATTTCTCCACTGGTTCGTCAGCACCGACCGGCTCAGTCCCACATGTTGATCACAGCACCTCAATTCCAGGAGATGCCCGAGAAGCAGATCATGGCTTGTCTGTTAAGTTGCAGGTTCAGAAACTGATCATCCAAGCTCGGTCCCATGAAAACTTATGCCAGAACTACGTCGGGTATGTGATTTTTTTGTTGTATATTACATACAGTTACCTTTATGAATTGCCCACATACATATAGCCCCATAGTAAATTTCCACAAACACATGACTACCTTCATGAATTTTCATGTGTCAACATCATACAAAATATACAGAAATCATCACATTTTTCTGTTTTTTTTTTCAACCACGCGACTTTAAGATTTTATAGTATTCCAGAACTACTCATTCTCATCATATGATCTTCCGATTTAAATATATTCAAAGGAGATTTCAAGAAAGGAAACCAAATTGATACCAGAAGATTGAAGGATGGGAATGAGTATAAGGGTAGTCGTGTTTGTGGAAAATTTACTACGAGCTTAGAGTTATGTGTTTGTGGACAATTCGTAAAGGTAGTTGTGTGTAATTTACCCTTTGTTTTACAATTTTCTTCATACGTCATATATGAAATGGGCCCGTGCTCAGATGCTAGTGGTCCCGATCAACTTGGAGATTACCCAGCCTGTTATCATGAGAGTCCATGGAACCTGATTTTGATATTACGATAAAACCCGATCTAATAAATATTCATCAAGCAGTCATTAAGTCCATGTTTTTGCAAATTACTCGTTGAAATTTGCTATTCTCCGATGGCTGATTAGGGGTTGTGATGGTTTCAGGTGGTGTCCATTCTGGTGAGTGAATAAAGCGAAGTCGTGTATAATATTAGAGTAGAACTTGTAAATATAGTAAGATAATGTTATGTAAGTTTCACCTTCTGTTTATTCTAGTTTATAGATAAATATTGTGCAGTTTCGTTTATGTGAAAGAAAAAAAATATATTTTGAAATGAGTATTTAGTACTTTGATACACAAATAAGAAATTTGCTGCAAATGGTGATGATACCTCTTTTGTATACAAAAGTTTTCATTATCGTCTTGATCTAATGTTTAGTACAGTTTATTTTAAGGTTGTAATTATAAAGATTATAAATATTATGCATTTTTATTTTTTGGTATTGTTTTTGTCAAAAATGGTGATGTTATTTTTTTTGTATATTTAAATTTTGATCTCCTTTTCAACTTAAAGTTTAGTGTCACATATAGTTGAATATTGTGCTTTAGTGTCACATATAGTTGAATATTGTGCATTTTTATTTATGTGCTAAGTACAAAACAATATCATATATGTTTACCAAATGACAATGTGATTTGGAGTTATTTTTGTTTTGTTTTGACATAATGTTTAGTGTAACATATGTAAAGGTACCAAAATTAACATATCTGAAGGTACCAAAATTAAATTTATATATAAATATTGTGTACTTCATTTATGTAGAAAGTAAAAATGATGTTTATAAATGAATATCTTGTGTTTTGATCAAGTGATAGTTTGATAAAAAAAAATATTTTGTACGAAATGGTGATATTAACCTTTTTGAATATTAAAACGAATGAATATCTTATATTCAGACCATGGAAAATTTTGATACAAAATTGTCAATTATTGTGATGGTATCCCTTTCGGTATCTTTCTATTTTCATTTTCATTTTCGCCTAGTTCTAATGTTATGTGCAATTTGTAGATGGATTCTGGCCACTTTCATTTATGTGGAATATAAATATGATTTTCGTAAAATGAATATCTTGTATTATTTACACCGTAGAAATGATTTCTGTTAGACTGTGATGGTACCCCTATGGGTTTTCCGTCATGTACAATGTAAAAATGATTTTACATCATATTTACGTTCACCTTAATTGAAAGCAGTCGATATTTAGTTAGAAATGAGACACAACTTTGAAATCAGACGAAGATCGAAATTTGAAGAAAATTGATGTGGTAACATTATAGTTTCTGGCAATTTTCTGTCAAAATTTTCCGAGGTCTAAAAATATGATTTTAATGCATGAAGATCATATTTATGATCCCCTTAATTTAAAGCAGTCGATATTTAGTTAGAAATGACAAAAACATTGAAATCAGACGGATACCGAAATTTGAAGAAAATCGATATGGGTATCATAACAATTTTTGGCAATTATTTGCCAAAAATTTCCGAGGCATAAAAATATGATTTGAATGCGTGAACATAATATTTCCGTTCCCCTTAATTGAATGCGGTCGATATTTAGTTAGAAATGACCAAATCATTGAAATCAAACAAAGACCAAAATTTGAAGAAAATCGATAGTAGTACCATCACAGTTTTTGGGAATTTTCTGCCAAAATTTTCCAAGGTTTAAAAATATGATTTTAATGCGTGAAGATCATATCTACATTCCCCTTAATTGAAAGAGGTCGATACAAAATATTAAAACAGACGAAGATCGAAATTTAAAGAAAAACGATAGTGGTATACCAATGACTTTTGAAAAAAAACATTTTCGGGACCACGCAATTTTTTGCTTGATTCATAGATTAAAATGTCACGTTCGTAGATGTGGAGTGTAATTTTTTTTTGATAGTGGATATCATACATTTTGAGCACGGAAACTTCCATTGAAATCAGTCAAAAACTGTGAAGGTATACCCATGACTTTTGAAAAAAATTCATTTTTGTGACCACCCAATTTTTTGGTAGATTCATAGATTAAAATTGTTCACGTTCGTAGATGTGAAGTGACAAATTTTTTTTGACAGTGGATATCATAGATTTTGACCACGGAAACTTCTACTGAAATTAGCCGAAAACTGCGATGGTATACTCACGACTTTTGAAAAAAAATTCATTTTTGTGACAACTCAATTTTTTGCTTGATTCACAGATTAAAATCATATATTTTGACCACAGTATCTTCTACGGAAATCAGCCGAAAACTGTGGTGGTATACCCATAACTTTTGAAAAAAATTCATTTTCGTGACCACCCAATTTTTTTCTTGCTTCATAGATTAAAATCGTTCACGTTCGTAGATGTGGACTGTAAATTTTTTTTGACAGTGGATATCATATATTTTGACCAAGAAATCTTCTAGGGAAATCAGTCGAAAACGGTGATGGTATACCCATGACTTATGAAAAAAAATTCAGTTTCGTGATTATCCAATTTTTTACTTGATTCATGGATTAAAATCATCCACGTTCAGACAGATGTGGAATGTAAAATTTTTATTGACAATGGATATCATATATTTTGACCACGGATACTTCTATTGAAATAAACCAAAAACTATGATGGTATACCCAAAATTATGATGGTATACCCAAAACTATGATGATATACCCATGACTTTTGGAAAAAAAATTCATTTTTGTGGACCACCTAATTTTTCGCTTGATTCATAGATTAAAATTGCTCACGTTCATAGATGTGGGGCGTGATTTTTTTTGATAGTGGATATCATACATTTTGACCACGAAAACTTCTATTGTAATCAACTGAAAACTATGATGGTATACCCATCACTTTTGAAAAAAATTCATTTTCGTGACCACCCAATTTTTTGTTTAATTCATAGATTAAAATCGTTCACGTTCGCAGATGAGGAGTGTAAAATTTTTATTGATAGTGGATAGCATATATTTTGACCACGAAATCTTCTACCGGAAATCAGCCAAAAACTATGATAGTATAACACGACTTATGAAAAAAAAAATTCACTTTCGTGACCACACAATTTTTTTCTTGATTCACATATTAGAATCATTCACGTTCGTAGATGTGGATTGTAAATTTTTTCTGATAGTGGATATCATATATTTTGACCACGGAAACTTCTATTAAAATCATCTGAAAACTGTGATGGTTACCCATGACTTGAAAAAAATTCATTTTCGTGACCACCCAAAATTTTGATTGAGCACGAAACTTCTATTAAAATCATCTGAAATCTGTGCTGGTATACCCATGACTTTTGAAAAAAATTCATTTTCGTGACCACCCAAATTTTTGATTGACCACAGAAACTTCTATTGAAATCAGCCGAAAACTGTGATGGTATACCCATGACTTTTGAAAAAAAAAT